>KE506162.1:42738-57016 GCA_000441515.1 Elaeis oleifera
TGGATACTGAAAGTCTGATTAATATTTATAATTATTGTAGTGACTGCAGGTCAGTAGAAAATTTAGAGAAGACGAGCAGTTTCGGAATATTGGAGATGGAAGCCTTGTTCCAGTCTAGCTTTAGGAACTATGCAGCTTATTTTTGAGTCTAATAGTATCATGTTAGATGAGTATCATTATTATCCTTCTTTTTTTGATAAATATCATCTTTATAGGCCTTTTGACCAAACTTGATTTTAAATTTTAATAAAAATAATTTTTGTGATATCATTGTGAATGATACTATAATTATGTGTGGACAATTAAAATATTGTATATACATATTATCATAGCCTGCTGGTGTAATGTATATATCGAACAAATATCTTAAGATAGATAATATCAGTGATTCCTACCTTTGGCATTGTAGGCTAGGTCATGTGAACAAGAACAGGATAGACAGATTAATTAAGGAGGGTGTCCTTGAAATTAATGATTATGAATTATTACCGACTTGTGAATCCTGTTTACTTGGTAAGATGACCAAGTCACTTTTTAAAAAAAAGATGAACGAGTCAGTAATATTTTAGGTCTAATACATAGTGATGTATATGGACCTATGAACATAGTTACTAGAGGCGGATATTATTACTTCATTATATTTACAGACGATCTATCGAGGTATGGATACATGTACCTCATGAAGCATAAATCTGAATTATTTGAAATATTCAAATGATTCCGTAGTGAAGTAGAAAATAGACCGAAAAAATATTAAAATTCTTCGATCAGACTGAGGAGGTGAATACCTCACCAGTGATTTTTCGACATATCTAGAGGAGAATGAGATTCTCTCTTAGTAGACTCTTCCTAGAACACCACAACATAATGAGATGTCTGAAAGGAAGAATCAAACATTATTAGACATAGTTCGATCGATGATTCAGTTTGTAAATCTGTCAATCTCCTTTTGGAGATATACTCTTGAACTTGTCTGCTATATTCTGAATAAGGTTCCGAGCAAGTCTGTCAATAAAACTCCATATAAGATATGAACAGGACGTGGATCGGTGCTCTCACACCTTCAAGTTTGAGGGTGTCCAGTTTATGTCAAGTATTTAAAGACAGATAAGTTTGAATCAAAATCTAATAAATACTTGTTCATAGGATATCCAAAGAAATTAAAGAGTACTACTTCTACCTCACTGAAGAACAAAAGGTGTTCATCAGCAATAGGACAGTCTTTTTGAAAAAAAAATTCTTGGAGAAGGAACTAATGACAGTAAAATTGAACTTGATGAAGTTCATAAGGTAGAAGAATCGGCAAACACAAAATCGGATTTGATTGAGAAATCGAATCTGAAGTTTATAGAGGCACTATTAAGGAGATCCGGTAGAGTACCACATCAACCGGACAGATACTATGATTTCTTCATCCGGGATGGTGATCCTATCGAACTAAATGAAAACGATGAGGATATGATCACCTATATGAAAGCCATGTAAAGGCCCAACTCTCAGAAGTGACTTAAGACCATAAAATTCAAGATGGAGTCCATAGAGATCAATGGTATATGGACACTAGTTTATCCATCTGAAGGGATAAAATCTATAGGAAGCAAGTAGATTTTTAAAGAAAAGAAGAGCGGACGAAAAGTGGAGACCTATAAAGTCCGTCTAGTTGCCAAAGGTTACCGTCAACATCCAATCAAACCTGAACGGCAAGCATCTTGTTAGCCAGAAAGTACCGTAAAGGAAAGTCCTGTTATGGTATTGACTATGACGAGACGTTCTCACCTGTGGCAATGGTCAAGTCTATCCAGATTATGCTTGCAATAGCAGCACATTAGATTATGAGATCTGGTAAATGGATGTCAAAATTATTTCTAAATGAGGAGCTAGAAGAAGAGATGTATATGATACAACCTAAAGGGTTCACATCCACAGACAAATCTAAGATGTGCAAACTAAATAGGTCCAACTATGGACTGAAGCAAGCATCTAGGAGCTGGAATATATATTTGATAAGGTGATCAAAACGTATGGCTTCGTTAGGAATGGAGAAGAGTCTTGCATCTACAAATGGACTAATGATTTTGTAGTCATCTTCTTTGTACTATATGTAGATGACATACTGTTAATAGGAAATGACATCTCAGCTTTGCAAAGTATGAAGCTATGGCTCTCATCATAATTCTTCATGAAGAATTTAGGAGAAGCATCCTATATCCTAGAGATGAAGATCTATAGAGATAGATCTAGAAGGTTGCTTGGATTGTCTCAATCCACGTACATCGACACCATGTTGAAACGGTTCAATATAAAAAATTTCAAAAAAAGCTATCTTCCGATAGGCCATTGAATTACTCTCTCCAAGAAGGATTGTCTGACAACCCTCAGGAGAGAAAGCATATGAGTAGAATCCCATATGCTTCGACAGTGGGGTCTATCATGTACGTCATGATGTGTACGAGATCGGATGTAGCATATTCACTAAGGGTGATGAGTAGATATCAGTCTGATTCGGATAAAATCATTGAAAGGTTGTGAAGACAATCCTTAAATGTTTGAGAAATATTAAAGATCAATGGCTTATCTATGGAGATACTGACTTAAAACTTATAGGATATACTGATTTCAGTTTTCAGTCAGATCATGATGACAGTAGAAGCATATCGGACTGCATATTTATCTTAAATAAAGGAGCAATTTGCTGGAAGAGTTTCAAGCAACATACTATGGCCGATTCTGCATGCGAAGCAGAATACATTGCTGCATCCGATGCTGCAAAGGAGGTGGTGTGGTTGTAGAAGTTCATCACTGAGCTTGGAGTTACACCATTTATTGATGGTCCTGTTCTGCTATATTGTGACAGCACTGGAGCCATAGCTCAAGTGAAAAAAACAAATCACACCAGCATACCAAGCACATTCTATGCCGCTATCATCTTGTATGTGAGATCATAGATCGAGGTGACGTCGAGTTTCAAAAAATTGATGGAAAGGAGAAGATAGCCGACTCCTTCACTAAAGCTCTCGAGATCAAAGAGTACAATGATCATAAGTGAAAGATGGGTATAAGATATTGTCTCAATTGGCTTTAGTTCAAGTGAAAGTTGTTAGAAAATATATCGTACAGTTAATCGTTTGGATGATTGTGCTCATTCTATAATATGTATATGAATTATTAATTAATGAATAAAATTATTTTGGCATCATTCATCATAAAGATACATCTTTCTTATAGAACTCTTATGTTGTGATGAAGTCCTTAGAACTATGAAGTAATCGATAAAGGAAGATTCATCATATAGTTCTTAAACATGTTCACGATCAAATGATATGTCATTAAAGGATAATAATGTTTATTGAGTAAAATCATTGTGTGCCATATGGGTTGGTTGTCCTCTTAACCAAAGAATGTAGAGACATTGATATGGCATACAAGTGAGATGTAGAAGTACATCGTTACTGAACAAGTGACTCACCTGCTGAGTGCTCTGCTATCAAGAGCAGCTCGTAAAACGTATGGGCATAAGTGTCTCTCAGACTTAAGATCATCATAATAACTTGCAAGCAACTCACTGTGCTTTGGTACAGAACTACCTGCATTTTTAATGTAGTGACGAAAGACTACTGGGTACAGTCAAGTTCTTGCGAAGTCTGTGTGTGGATGAAGATGAAATCGATCTCTTCAAATTATAGAAACTGATGCATCACTATATTTCAATTTAATAAAATTTTGATCAGGATAATCCATGCGATGGATTTGAAAGATTGGAATACAATATGGATAATCCTTCAGGATTGACAGTTTAACCGTAGACCGTCCTAAAGCATTCGAGATCAAAAGAATGAATTATGCGGTAACCATATGCATAGGTTATTAAATATTGCCTTACGATAATTCGACCTATCTGAATATCAAAAATCATTGCTAGATGGTAACTTCGATTAGTACAGAAAATGGTTCCTGTGTTACCGACTTAGTGTTCGAACTTATGGAGTCACGCACAAAGTCAAGCGATGTAGGAAGAATTGACCTAAGTCTATAAGTTCAATTTGAAAGTATGTGATTTAATTGAATAAATAGATTAATTTGATTGAGAATTAAGTTATGGATCATACAGAATTAAATAGTTGACTATGTCTAGCTAGCACTAGACATGATATTCAGGTTTAATTCTAGGGATGAACAAGATTTGATCTTTGATCCAAGGAGTCTATGAGAGATTAAATTTAAGTGCTAATTTATTTCATATTAGATCTAATTTAATTAGACTTAATTAAATTTATAAATTCAAATTAGATTTAATCCTAAATCTTAAACAGTTTGAGATTGACAGCCTATTCGAAATTGGTTCGAATCATATTCGAATTAGATTCAAATTGATCCATATTTGGATTAGATCCTTAGAGTCTAGTTTTATTGAGATTCTCTCTCCTTATGGCCGACCAAGGGGTGATGGGGTGTTGCCGCCCACCCTTAAGTGTAGGTGTGGGTGCATGTGGGTGCCTAGTTAGGTGCTAATCTTTCTTCCTCAAGACTCCTTTGATAAGTTATGGATTAATTCAAAGCCTATTTGAATTAGATATCCTAGTCTTATGGGTCATAAAAATCATCTATAAATAGGAAGGACTTCTAACTATCATGGCGTAACAATTAGATTGTGTGCTAAGGAGAGAAAGAGAGAGAGAGAGAGGAGGCATGAAGATAGAGTGGGTGTCACCTTCTTCCTTGGCATCTTCCCTTTGGGCATCCCACCTTCCCATGATGTGAAGGCCCTCTTGGGCATCCCTCTTGCTGATGTGAGGCATCACATCAGAGGCTCTCTCTTCTCCCTTTATTGTCTTACGAAGGTGCTTCAATCTGAGGCTTCATTCTGCTTTTCTATGAAGTTTGATGTGCGCACGAAGTAGAGGATTTATGGATTCAGGCCTATGCGAAGCTTTGAATTCAGAATCTTTGGGATTTGACTCAAATTTTCTATGAATCAGGTAAAGATCTGATCTTTATTAAGTTGTTATAGAAATTTTTAGATGCACCCTGGCTATCCACTGCGTTCTCTGATAGAAACAGACTTTCTTTCCTTCAGACTTATCCGCCATGCCATTCAAATATTATTGGTACTCTCACTCTTTTGAGATGATTTAGTACCACCATCAAAAGAGTCTTTGTTTAGAGCCATGCACCATTTTCGATAAATTTTATTAAGGTGATAAAGCCACTTATGATCTTGAGCATTGTATTCAGAGATCATCTTTTTTCATATTTCTTCAAACTCTATTTCTGAGTCACAACCTTGCAAGCATTTATAAACAAGTGATGGAAGCTTCAGCTAGAATTGAGATTGCCCGTATGAGGGAGCATTTCAAGAGATGTGCCACAAACAAAGATGGTGATGTGTATTTGGAAACACTTGTTCAATTGCCTTAACCATTGCTTGATCTTGATCGGTGAAAATAGTTTTAGGAGATTGATCAACCATGGACTCCAAAAATGACTTAAAAAGCTATATAAAAGATGTTATCTCATCCAATAAAATGCACAACCAAACATAATATTTTGCCAATAGTGGTTAACCCCTACAGACAGTGCACAAATGAGATTATACATATTTATATGGTAAGTTGTATCAAAAACCACAACATCACCAAAGCAATCATAACAATTCTTGATCTGCCATCCTTCCAAAAAAGGTTTGTCATCCGACCCTCTTGATCAACCTGCACATCCCAATAAAACATGCCATCCTATGTAGCTTTGCACTTCAAATAGCTCATTAAACTTTGGGAGTCTCCTGCCTCAATAAGTATCATCTTTTGCATGTTAACATAACTGTAACAATCTTTTAGTAAAATCTAGATTTTCAACATCTCTAATTTCTTCAACCATATAGGAATATGCATTGATTGTTTGAATTTTTGCATTCACCATAGAGTCTATAACACATGACATGCCTTTGTAGCTGCAAGTGACCTTGCTAATCTCAATAAGTGCTTTTTATTAGGTTTTGCCAACATATGATTATACTTAGCAACCAATCTAGTAACCTTCCCTTCCCATTTTCATCAATAGTGAATCGAATTATTGCTTTACAATCAGTTCTGGTGTCCAACATATTAAAGGTCAATTTATTAGGTTGTTGATCAATTTTAAGCCCTTCTTTTGAGCAATAATAATCCTTTGTATGAATTTTTTTTGTTCCAAAAATATAAGTTTGCTTGTTCTTTCGGACATTAAAACCCATATGATGCCCATAGTCACAATAAAACTTATAAGTCTCCTTCTCACTATGTACAACCTAATTTAATAGCTTTCTACTTGACTCTTCATGACTTAAAACATCAACTGACTCACCATTCCTTTCAACTTCTTGTCTATAAGAATGTGGATATATGGCTACCCATCATTGTCAATACAAATATCCTCTCTTTCACAACTAAGCCAATTCGTCTCTCTACCATTTTTGCACCATAATTATGACTGTCCATTACTACAACCAGCAAAGAACCACACACAAGCATAAGAATATTAAATAAAGAAATATAAAAAATTTGAAGCATATTTAAATAAATGATTAATATTAATTACATAAATCATAACATTTTGTTGCATTGGGCTGCATTACCAATGCATGTAGTTACACAAATCATATTTACCAAGTGCATACATCTCAACTCTAGGTTGCATTGGGCTTGTTTTGCTTACGGTCTGCCTCTTTTGGACTACTTTGTCTTTTATATTATTGTTCTCTGGTCTTCCTACTGTAAACATCTTATTTGCTTCTGCTTAGACTTTGTAATCATCTGTATTATTACCTAATAAAGCTTTTGCCCTCTGTTCTAACAAAAAAAAAAGAAAACTATAAGGTTGGCTGTAGATCCATGATCTAGTCGGTAGTATATCATGCTAGGAATGAAGTGGAGAGTATTAAATAACATCCAAAGGGATGAATGGGAACAGAGAATGGCCTTAAGATCCCTAGACGTTGCACCACGAGATCATCAGACATGGTGTCGCCTGCGCTTGTCTCCCCTCCTGGCACGGCTTCACCATCACTCTCATCCGGCATCATCTACATTGCACCTACACAATGGTGTGCACTCGAACAACAGCTCGGGAGATGAGACGAACAAGAATTGGGAAGGTTGCAGAAAGTTCAATCAAGCTTGTGGGTATACGAAATGGCTTTAAAGTGTGGGTGTGGGTGTGGGTTTCACTTCTTCTGCTAACATAATGGCTTTGAAGTAGAACGTGGGAATCTTGCCTTTTAGGGAGAGTGATTAAGGGAAACCATGGTTAACCATGATTACGTATTTAATGAGAATCAACTGATGTGTTGATCTCTCATTGCCTTTGCTTATGATCATACATGGTAGACTCATTCCACCCAATAATTTCTTAAGATAAAGGATATCAAGAAGGAGAGTATTTGATGGTCTTGAAGAAGACTTCTCATGGATCTATTTAATGACCACACCAAAGTCACCTTCAAGCAAGTCCTCTATATTTTAAAGTGAAGATTACGACTGTTGGAGTAAACCGACCAATCTCCATAAACCGATCGATCTCCGGCACATACTGACTGATATCCAACTCTAACCCATCAAACAGACAGACAATCCTGGAAGTGATTACCGACTATATGTCGGCTAAGCAGGCCGATGCTACTCTCGACTGACCAACCGAACACCCTCATTGAATTAAGATCGATAGACGGTCGATGTTCGGACTCTACAGACAATAAATTACTTCGACCGTCGGTATTTCAGAGTTACTAACCGACAACCGACTCCCGACGCACAGTCGGCCGACTCATTCAAATATATCATAACCGTCACGGACGGTTATTCTACTGATACCGCGGCATAATCCATGGAGATTAATAACTCACTATGAGATTATCACCTTATGATTCTATGCTGCTAAATGCGGAACCATATCCGACAGTTACGACGATCTACTCCATAAAAAGGGGTAAGGCAACAAATTTCGGTAAGCTAAGTTTGATACGCTAAGCTCTGTCTCCGTTCTCATTCTACTGTTGTCCAGTCTCCTTCTGACTTAAGTATCGGAGGGTCTTCGTCGGAGACAACTTCGGTCAATGCGGACTTCATTTTACAGGTATTCGTTCCCGACGAACAGGCGACGAGGAGATTGACAGCAACAGATTGGCACGCCAGGAAGGAGAAAGACAGCGACAAGAAGGAAACTCAAAATGACGAGAATCAGAGCTCAATGATCAACGGTGACCGGCTCGACAAGACACTATTTCCATCGAGAAGAGGCCCCTCCCCTGCCTCCAGTAGCAGAGCCCAGTTCTCCATGCCCCATGGTTACCACAGACGCTCAGATTACTGCGATCGTGCAATAAATGAACATCCTCATAGAGGCAGTCAAAAGCCTCCAACAACAGCAAACCCAGCCACCACAACCACCGACAGAGCAACCGATGGCGCATTCAACGCCTTCCAAGCATAGCCGTCGTTATCCACGACGATCTTCGTCCCCTCCACCAGAGCGACGATCTCGACTTTCTCAACAGGATGAGCAGCGGCACTCACAGCAATCTCGATGTGCCACCCACCATTCATGATGCCCCTCTCCTTCCCAGCTAAATCGAGCAAGAAGGGGAAGCGACCGCGAACACCGTCTGCCTCTAATTCGTCGGGAGGATCAACCCTTGGTGTCTCCCACCACCGACGGCTTGAAGACTACGAACATAAGTTCGAAAAAATCGATCGCCGACTCGTCCAGCTTCAAATAGACGGTCAAAAATCATCAAATGATTTCGATTTCCATACCGCCCAGCCTCTCTCCTGACTTATTTTGAGCGAACCGATCCCGACTCAGTTTAAGATGCCATATATGGAGCCCTATGACGGTTCCACCGACCCAATCAATCACCTCGAGAGCTACAAGGCTCTCATGATAATCCAGAAAACAACCGACGCCCTCCTATGCATCGGCTTTCCGGGTACACTTTGGAAAGCTGCTCGGGCCTGGTACTCTGGGCTTCGATCGAAAAGCATCCACTCATTCGAATAGCTGGAACATTCCTTCGTGATCCATTTTAGCACTAGCCAGAGGCTGCCACAAACCTCGAATAGTCTCTTTTCGATCAAACAAGGAGAGACCAAAATACTCTGAGATTTCGTGGCTCGATTCAACACGGCCACGCTTGAGGTCGGGACCTCAACGAAGACATGACCATATCGGCCATGAAAAGAGGTCTGAGGGGGTCCTGATTCATATACTCACTGGATAAAACCCTCCCACAGATGTATGCTAAACTCTTAGAATACGCGTACAAATACATGCACGCAGATGAAGGAGCTTCTGACCGACGCCAGACAGAAAACAAGATCAAAAGAAAAGCAGAAGAAGAGTGGGGCTCCGACCGAAATAAGTAGGCCCCCATCCAATAAGCAAGCCTCACCCCGATGACGGAGTCCGAGGCCGACACATAACAAGTATAATTCCTATACCCCTGTCTCTGCTCCCATGCACAGATCCTCATGGAGATCGAAGGGGCGGAATATCTACGACACACTCTGTCGATGAAAGTGAGGAACCATGACCAAAGGAAGTATTGTCGGTTCCACCGAAACCACGACCACGACACCGAACAATGCATCCAGCTCAAGGATGAAATAGAAGCCCTGATACGACATGGCTACCTTAAAAATATAGGAGGGAGCCACCGACTCAACCCTCTCTCGATCGACGATCCCAAACGACTGAGGAAGCTATGAATAACCAACCGATCACGGGAGTCATCAATATGATCACCAGACGGCTGGACTGGGGGGCAACTTTCGACGAGGAGTCAACGAAGCGACCAAGACTCCATGATGTAATAACCTTCTCGGAGGAAGATGCTCAGAGAATTCAAACTCCTCACGATGACACTGTTGTTGTTTCGGCAACAATAGTAAATTATGATGTAAAAAGATACTTATTGATAATGAAAGCTCAACTAATGCTCTGTTTACTCAACCTTCTCTCGAATGAAATTACCGATTGACTGACTCAGAAAAATCTCGACACCGTTAGTGGTTTATTGGAGATGCTGTCACAATGGAAGGAGAAATCACTCTCCCCCTAATCGCTGGGATTGAACCACAACAAAGCACCATCTTCATAAGCTTTACGGTCGTCCGAGTACCCTTGGCCTACAACACGATACTCGAAAGATCCGGACTAAATGTCCTAAGAGCGATAGTCTCGACATACCACCTGTTGGTCTGATTCCCGACCAAGAACGGCATCAGAGAAATGCACGGGGATCAACAACTCGTCCAACGTTGTTTCACGATCTTCGTCCAGAATAATAAACCTGAGGACTCCCTGTCGGCTGACAAATTAGACCAAAGGGAGAATCAAGAAAGGGATGAGCCAGCCGAACAATTGACTTCCACCCCGATAACAGAAAATCCCAAGCAAACGATCCGAATCGAGTCATAATTGTCCGACTCAGAGTGACAACAACTAATCAAATTACTCAAAGCCAATGCCGACATCTTTGCTTGGTCAACCATGGACATGTCCGGCATTCCTTCGAAATAATGACCCATCAGCTCAACATCAGTCCAAACGTCAAGCCAGTGAGACAGAAAAAATGGTCCTTTGCCCTGAAAGATAAAAGCCATCGATGTGGAAGTCGGCAAACTACTCGCAACGGGCTTCATCAGAGAAGTCACATATCCAGACTGGCTCACCAACGTAGTCATGGTGAAAAAGGCCAACGAAAATGGAAGATCTGCATCAACTACACTGACTTGAATCGAGCATGTCCAAAAGACAGCATCCCACTGCCAAAAATCGACCAGCTGGTAGATGCGACATCGGGCCATCGACTACTGAGCTTCATGGATGTCTTTGTTGGATATAATCAAATCTGCATGGCACCAGAAAATGAGGAACACATGGCTTTCATGACTGACAAGGGCTTATACTGCTACAAAGTAATGCCTTTCGATCTGAAAAATATCAGAGCTACCTATCAATGACTCATCAACAAAATCTTCAAAGCACAAATCAGACGAAATATGAAAGTGTACGTAGACGACATGCTGGTGGAAAGCACCCAGACTTCAAACCATATTCGAGATTTAGAAAAAGCTTTCAACACACTCCGACGACACCAAATGAGGTTAAATCTGACCAAATATGCGTTCAGAGTGAACTCAGGAAAATTTCTTAGATTCTTTATTTCGCAACGAGGGATTGAAGCCAACTCCAAAAAATAAAAGCTATTGTCGACATGAAGCATCCAAATACGAAGGAGGTACAACAACTGAATGACAGAATTACCGCACTTAGCCGATTTATCTCTAGGTCGGCTGAAAGGTGTCTACCATTCTTCAAGACTTTGAGGTAAATGAAAGATTTTTTCTGATCAGATGAATGCCGACAAGCCTTCGAAGACCTGAAGAAGTACCTGGCTTCTCCACCTTTACTCATAAAATCAAAGGTCGGAGAAATACTATATCTCTACTTGGCAACATCGACAGAGGCAGTTAGCTCGGTACTCGTTCGAAAAGATGAAAACCAAATTCACCGACCCATCTACTACACCAGCAAAGTACTCCACAGCACCGAAGTCCGATATTCAAGAGCGAAAAAATGATCTACGCTCTGATCATATCGACGCAACGGCTTCGCCCTTACTTCCAGGCACACTCCATTATGGTCCTTATCGATCAACCATTAAAGCGATCTTTCACCGTCCTGATACATCGGGATGAATGGTGAAGTGGGCGGTGAAGCTAGGTGAATTCGACATACAATACCAATCACGACCGTCCATGAAGGCACAAGTTCTAGCCGACTTCATCGTAGAATACACAATAGCTGACGACAAATCGGAAGATGCAACTACGAAAGAGGCCGCAACCCCTGAGCCCAACTTAAGGTCGACCTGGGTGCTGCATATCGATGGGGCATCGAATGCTCAAGGCAGTGGAGCTGGCCTTATTCTCACCAACTCAGAAGGGATAGTCACCGAGTACGCCCTTTGGTTCAACTTCAAAGCTTCAAACAACCAAGCCGAATATGAAGCTCTCTTAGTCAGTTTGAAATGGCTAAGGAGCTCGAGATTGACAGTCTAAAAGTCTTCACTGACTCTCAACTGATCGTGGAACAAGTCAAAGACAAATTCGAAGCTCAGGACCCGATCATAGCAATATACCTTCAAAAGGTGAAAGATCTCATGACGAATTTAAGATACTTCAAGATCTTCCACATACCCAGGATCAAGAATGCTCGAGTTGATGCACTTTTCAGACCGACAACGACTGCTTACAGTTCGCTGGGCCGAACATTCATGGAGTGTCTTGAGCAACCGAGCATCGACAAAATTGAAAAAGTGTTGCAACTAACAGCCGAACCTAGTTGGATAGATCCGATCATCCGGTATCTGTCCGACGGAGTCCTCCTTGAAGATCCTGCGGAAGCAAAACGAACCCGATGGGCAGCTTTTCAGTATGTAATGATGGATGGTCGTCTCTACAAAAGATCATTCTTCTTCCCTTACTGAAGTGCCTAGGACCGACCGATGCTGACTATGCACATAGAGAAGTACATGAAGAAATTTATGGAAGCCACTTAGGGGGCAAGTCCCTGGCCTATAAGATTTTGCGACAAGGTTACTATTGGCCCATCATGAAAAGGATGCAGCTGACTTGGTCCGGAGGTGCGAACCATGCCAAAAGTATGCCAACATACAGCATCAACCCGCCAATCGGCTAACGTCCATTATCGCACCCTGACCTTTTGCTCAGTGGAGAATCGACATACTTGATCCTTTTCCCCCGATGTCTGGCCAAAGAAATTCATAGTGGTCGCAATCGACTATTTCACCAAGTGGATAGAAGCCGAAACCCTAGCCCAAATCACCGAACGTAAAATAAAGACTTCATCCAGAAATTCATCATCTATAGATTCAGACTGCCGCATACCATCATCACCGACAACGGACGATAATTCAATAATCAGGACTTCAGAAAATTCTGTATGAGGTTCCATATTATACATAAGCTTACATCAGTCGGGCACCCGTAATCAAATGGAGAGGTTGAGGTGACCAACCGAACAATCTTGCACGGGTTAAAGACCTAACTGAATGAGACTAAAGGTGTTTGGGTCGAAGAGCTATATCCAATCTTATGGATGTATCGAACAACTCTCCGTATACCGACTGGAGAGTCTTCTTTCAACTTAACCTACGGAATGGAGGTGATGATCCCACTCGAGATCGGGTTACCATCGACAAGAGTTAAGCAATACAATGAACCGATCAACTCCGAGTGTCGGAGAGCCGACTTAGATCTCCTACCAAAACTCCGACACGAAGCTCAACTTCGTATGGCCACATACCGACAGAAGATAGCTCGATACTATAATGCCAAAGTCAAGCCGAAAGTTTTCCGACCAGGAGATTTGGTTCTGAGAAAAGCTAAAATTTCAAAACCTCTAGATCAAGAAAAGCTATCTCCGAACTGGGAAGGACTCTATAGGATATCAGAGACAAATAGACCAGGTGCCTATCGGCTCGAAACCTTAGAAGATTCGACTATTCTCTGAACATGAAATGTCGACAATCTAAAATTGTACTATCAATAATCCTTGTACGCACTTGAAAATACAGTTCTGTTTCAGAATCGTAAACCAGACTTCTAATGAAGTGCCGGTCCTCATTGTGGAGGCTAGATCATCGATGTCATGGCTTGGAGTCTGATTTTCCAAAGAAGTCAGAAACCTTCAGCCTGACCACCGACTGCATCCCGATTCTCCTGCAGAACCGACCTATCTATTTCAATGGGAGGCTAGCGACGGCCACACAGATTTCCTCCACAAAAAGCTGCACCGCCCCATAGTCAGCTTTCCGTATAAATGGCTGGCTAATTTGCCGACTTGGTATCAACTAAAAAGGTAAATACCAAAATGACCAAGGTCAGATTGAAATTATACCGATATGGCCATGACCAGTCGAGAGATATTCGGCTTGCCACCATTTATCAGATAATACAACGTATGAACCCGATCAAGATCCGAATAACGGATATATGACTTACTATCGTTATTCTAACTAAATATGTTGGAAACTACACGACTAGCAGACCTTACAATCTGCGGAATGGTCGGATCTACGATCTACATTCAGAGATTACTCCACCGACAGATATCACAGACATTTCAGCAAACAAAAATTCTATATCTTAAAGAAAATATTTTCATTCATTATTAGAAAAGAAAGTACAAAATTAGACCGAAGTCTGATGATAACTTTTTT
>KE506162.1:69995-86356 GCA_000441515.1 Elaeis oleifera
TCCTTCAGTTACCCCAACAAGAAGAAATCCCAGGAAAGAGAAGAGGAGGCGTAGAAAATTAGTTCTTCCACCCATGAATGGATGATGGAAGATCGGTGATGAATGAAAGACCTTTCTAGGAGTTGAAGAACCACCACCCTCGGGCCTTCGGGTGGGGTCGGAGGACGAAGAAACCCAAAAAAGTGAAGGGCGGGGAACGATCGGCAACATTCGACACAACAAAGCAAAGGTGATTATCAGTCGAACCAAATTCGATGCTAGCTAAGCCGGACAGAGTCCGTAGTAATCCAAGATATTCTAGATAAATTTTAAAATCGAAAATCGAAGATCTGCCCGAAGATCTTCAACATAAAAGGCCATCTGACCCGATGGTGGGTTATTCACTCGACCATCGGCCCCAGGGGCAGAAAGTTGAAACTACTCTGGGATGCAAAACTGCTTCCGGAGCCATTAAATGTTCGGTTCTGAAAGTGAAGAAGCCTCCACGTTCGGACTCGATTGGGACTCATCAGTCGGATTCTCCGACCGATCTTTCCGAGAAGGAGAAATCCTAGCTATGAAAATGACTCTAAAGAAGACAAGAACTTCAAAGAAAAAGACTCGAAAGAAAATTAACCTGAGCTGAAGCAACAACCTTGGGTGTAGGGGCAACGATTCGGTAGAGTCCCAGTACGAAAATAGAGAAAAATGAAAATTTGACTGAGAGCGACCCTATATATATAGGATCTATCAACTGTCGAGATGAAAGTGGTCGAGTCAAAGATCTACTAGATGACGATATGTGACAACATTTGGGCCGACGATAGATCGGACGGTTCAACACACCTGTCCCAAATTAAACTATATCATCCCTATCCGCATGAACGTCTCCGACCCAATGGCACCCCGACACGTGACAAAAATCTACATGCCAGAATTAAATCCCGCGATGTTGGTTCGCTGGCGCCGGCTCATCTTCTCGATATGACGCCTGACACCAGATCCTCTTGTCGATATGACAGCTCGAAAGCAACAAAATGACTGTTCGATCGTACTCCAACGAAAGTGGTGTCAGAGCCGGAATTCGACATGACAGACAACAACTTCTTTCGTCCAAGGCAATTAACCACGTGACGACGCATGCGACGATCCACCATTGGACTCGGGAGTGGTGGGGCAACTATTGGAGTAAACCGACCGCCCTCCATAAACTGACCGATCTCCAGCACACACCGACCGACATTCGACTCTGACCCACCAAACGGACAGACAATCCTGGAAGCGATTACCGACTATATATCGGCTAAGCAGGCCGATGCTACTCTCGACCGACCAATCGAACACCCCTCACCGAATCAAGATCGGTAGGCGGCCGATGTTCGGACTCTACAGACAATAAATTACTTCGATCATCGGTATTCAGAGTTACTAACCGACAACCGACTCCCGACGCACAGTAAGCCGACTCATTCAAATATATCATAACCATCACGGACGGTTATTCCACTGATACCGCGGCATAATCCATGGAGATTAATAACCCACTATGAAATTACTGTCCTATGATTCTATGCCGCTAAATGCGGGACCATATCCGACAGTTACGATGATCTACTCTATAAAAGGGGGTAAGGCAACAACTTTCGATAAGCTAATTTTGATACGCTGAGCTCTATCTTCGTTCTCATTGTACTGTTACCCAGTCCCCTTCTGACTGAAGCATCGGAGGGTTCTGCCGGAGACAACTCTGATCAATGCGGACTTCATTTTGCAAGTGCTTGTTCCCGACGAACAGACGACGAGGGGATTGGCAGCAACAACAACCATAATCCCTTCATGGAGTACTCTTAGCTCAACGATGGGAATAGTTATAGCCAAGAACCATCTAGTGCCAACATAGAGAAGTCAACCATAGTAGTCTTAAGTGGGGAACCCAACAATAACTTGACTGCTTCTAAGAGAGCCATTAAAATTAATCTTCAAAATCTCAAAGGAGGGGACCACTAAACCTATAAGGTAGCACATATTTTAGGATGATGATTCCAAGATCAACAATGATGTAGATGGAGGTGACAAAATCATCCCATTTTGTTGGACCCTAATGGTCCTACATGGGAATGATCCTAAATCATCTCCACTCATAAAGTCATCGCTGAACCTAGTGATATTAAATTTGTTCTTAAGAACATATTTCCAAGGATATCTCAAAAGCGGTGATGTTGGACCGAAATTTTTGGATAAAAATGCCCCTTGGTGTAGAGAAAAAGTTGGCCCAACTTCCTCCAATCTCTTTAACCCTAATTAAAATTTATGAAATATATGGAATATGTTAAAATAATTTTGGTAGATTATGGTCGATGATTTTGAATTCTTACACTATACCAATAAGGTAACCATGGATATTCGAAGATTTCTAAATACTAGAATATGATATATCAAATGCATTGGTCTTAAATTATGATTTGATTTCATAGATGTTCTAAAACTATTGCATGGGTTTGTGATTTTCGACTCTTTTTTTCTACGGTCCATGATGCATAGGATATAAATGAGTTAACCTACTCATGAACTATTCTAGCTTGACTCCAATCCAAACTCAATTCAATTTGATTATTATCGATCTTGAGTAGCAGAATACTCGTTTCAAAAGCTCACGAGTCTATTTGAATATACATATTCTAACAATATTATTTTATTATATATATATATATATATATATTAATTATTAATATGTTAAATTTGATTTTGAGTTCAAACTTGAGCTCAAACGTGGCACAGTTGATATTCGAATTGAATCGAATCGATCTTGAAATTTATCTATTTCATCAAATCGAATTTAAATTTAAATATTAAAATTTGAGGTCGAGATTTAAGTTTAAATATTTTAAATCAAATTAAGCTTCAAACAACCCGGCTTGGCTGGATTATAATATCCGTTGTAGGATGGGATCTCCCGAGACAGTCGTGCTCTCATATGTTTTTTGTAGCTTTAATTAGCGAACTAGCGATGATGAGGCAGAAGCCGTTTGCCCCTTCGCTCGCCCTAAATAGAAAGAAACGCTCATATTATTAAACAAAATCTTTTCGAACGAGAGAGATGGCATCGGGCGACATCCAGGACTTCTACCGGCAAAGGAAGAAGGGCGCCGCCGCCGCCGCCAAAAGAATCCGGCAAGCCCCGACGCGGCGGCGCCACCGTGGGAGCTGACGCGGCCCAGACCCCTTTCATCTTCTCCCACGGATCCCCCGATCTCCAAGGTGGTTCGCGTCTTTCCTCCGTCCAAAACCCTAACCCTAGTTCTTCGGTAATTGCAACAGATCGATCTGATATTATTTATTTTTCTCGTTAGATGATTACGGGCCAGAAGAGGAGAAGCTCCGGCAGTTCGACATGGACATGAGGTACGGACCCTGCCTCGGCCTTACCCGCCTCCAGCGCTGGGAGCGCGCTTCCGCCATGGGCCTCCACCCGCCGCCGGAAGTCGGCGAGCTCCTCCGCCAAATGTGGCAGGACGAGCTCCGCCGCCGCTCGTCGGAGCCAAAGACTAAGCCTAATCCCGTGCTGGAGTGCCTCTGGGAGGGCCGAGTCTAGAAGAAGCAAATCACCAGATCCTTATCCTACGACCAAGAAAAGGTACTCCTTTGAGCTTAGTTATAGGAGACCAAAAAAAAAAAATGGTGGTGAAGCAGAGAGTTACAGCCTCCTTCCTTCTTCTTCCTTTTTTGTTTTTTTTTTGTGCGTAAAAAAAGGTTTTTGACTACTATTATAATGTTTCGTTGATCTCAAATGCTGAAATTTATGGTTTTCCTATAATGTGGTATGCTCCCGTTGTTTGTGAATTAAAATTATCAGCTATAACGGATACTTTTTGTTATATATGGTATCAGAGTACGGTTATACTATGCTAATTATCAGGAGGGATGATATTTGGAATTAGCCAATGATAGAGGATGAGATCTCTTGGATTGGCACAGGGTTTTAAACAAAATACTCAAGTGATTCTGATAGTTTGCGGGCAGTAAAGTACCATGATTAGTAAATTCTCGAGTCATAGGTCGAGTGAAGACTAGTTTCTGTCACCTTCTTCCATAGAGACAAGAAGAGGCAGAGAAAGAAAGAAGGAAAGGAAAGATGGAGGTGACTGGATGCTTAACCGTTCATGCATGCCCTTGGTGTATCTTTGTTATCAGATATCTCAACTATGCTGTTCTGGTCCTGATTGATAGATACCCTTGTTAGCTTGTAGTTGTGCCTAAATATTGCTTGAATGATGGATGTTTCTCTCTGAAAGAAAAGGCTTTAGTCTATAGGATTTAATTGTTTTATCAAGTATATATGATAATGGAAATCCTGATTTGTAGTGGATAATTGGATTGAATTGTTTTCTTGCATATTAAAAGAGGAAACTACATGGTTACTTATTTTTCTTTATTTTTAAAGATCAAATTTGCTAGGATCCTGAATTTTTTTTTCGCATCCATATTCAGCAAAATGTACTATAAAACATAACCCTTAGGTCTTGTTGTACCCATTGTCAGTCAAATTCTTGTGCACCAATTATTTCCACTACACTTGGTGTTAGCTTTTCCAAATCCTTATATCTGTACAAAAAAGTTCATAATTGAAAATATTTAAGAGCTGTAAGATAAACTGAAATTCTGGAATACTGCATTGCTATCACTTTTTTTTGTTCAGAAATGCTGAGGTAGCCCAAACCAGCTTTTATCCTACTTGTGTTTTTTTATACCTCAATGAATCTCCAGTATCCATAGATTTGAATTCTGAAGTGCTTTACGTCAGTAGCCATGACTGGAGCAGAACCTAAACTCATATCCTTAGGAAGGACAGGGGAATCAAAGTGTTGTTAGGTATGCTAGTTTGTGACATGTTGATTCACTCGATAAATGGCACGTTCAACTGCATTTTCAGATTAAAGGTACATCAGCGGAACCATTTATTACAGAACATATCAATTAGGTTCACTTCCTGGATTGACCATCATTTTACATTTTATACCAGTTGACTGAAATATTCTGGCCCTTGATTTTGATCTTCATTATTTGCTTAGTCCCTAGTCCTATTTATAAGTGTGTACATCTTATTCTTGAGTTAGTACTAAACAGAGATAGCTGCATACAGAAACAAGCTTATTTGTATGCTAAACATAGACATGCAGATCTAAAGGTGAAAATGCTAAGTATCGAGAGGTTAAATATCCAATAGCAATCAAATAGAGGACAGGTATTAACTTCCCCATAATTTTGTGTAGCTTATTGTGTTAACAAATTAGGTTATGGATGTTTTGATTCTTCGAATTGTTTTCATGTATTGGTTAGTGATGCCAAATGTCTTGCATGGACTAAAGATAAAGCCTGTTATCTTTGTCCAGGGATCTACACATTGATCTTCAATCACATTTCAACATATTTAGATTATGGGGATGGAAGAAAATTTTCCAAGCCTTTTTTAAAAACTTGGAAAACTTTCTTTATGACAAGAAAAGGGCTTGGAAAAAAAGGAGGGGAAAGCGGAGGTTTAATCAATTGTTCTTTTATACATTGAAAAAGACTAAGGAGAGTGCTAAAATATTGGGCTCACCAAAAGTTTGGAAATATATTGTGTTGCAACACAAAACCAAAAAACATTAATGGTCCTGAGTGCGACCTATAAGAACCTGATAATAAAATCATTATGTACAAATTTCAATTTTCTCTAATTACTTCATTAGTAAAATGATATTTGAAAATACTTTCAAAGTTGCTATAACCTCAGATTGCAAACAACGACAAAAAAGCTTTACTGCAGAAGATATCTCAACCCTAAACACTAACTAAAATTCACTGTCTCTAAAAGTTTCAAGAGTACGCAAGCAATTGTCCCTTGACTCTAAAGATCAGTCCAAGCAAGTATTAGTCCCTTGACCCTCATCTCCGTAAAGGAAGAATAGACTGTGACTTCTCAATCTACTTCTAATAAATTAGTCATCCATCCATCGATCGCAAGCAATTATTAAAGGACTAAACTTTATCATCAATCTGTAATAATAAACAATGAGTGAGCTAAAGTGTCCAGTATGTAAACATTCATAACATATCAAAGAGGCTTAAGTTGGAAGGGAGAAGTTTGATAACAAAAAAAAAAGACATATATTATTAAAATGCAAACACAGATGAGATATAATATTCTCACTGAGTGAATGAAGATCAATGACAAACAGATGCCAACAAGCCAAGTATTAGTTCAAAGAAATGATACTGAATTCATAATTTCACCATATTAACAAAGAAATAGGTAAGAACATATATAGACTAAATATGAAATAGAGTCCTTATTAATTAGGGCACAAACTTTCTTGGACACAGAATTTTCCAAGTAGTGGCGTATATGCAGTGGACTCCCTACCAGATAGGCACACAGACTCTTAATAACTTTGGAATACACAGAGCAACAGTGTCAAAGGCTAGCAACACAGTCACTGTGAGATAGGACATCAATTTTGTATAATTCTAATTTCAATACAGAGGAATTACATATTTATATTGCATCAAATCAAATAGGAACCACAAAAATCTCGAGACACACAGAAGGGTTCGAAAAATTGAGTGTGCACTGCATGTATATATTTACATCAATGATATAATAAATAAAGCATAGTCAAAGAAAGGGAACTGAAAGCTATGTCGTGAGTGTCTACTTGCTCTCTTACTCTTGTAGACCAGCTAATAGTAGTCTCTAAATAAACTTAAATAAATCTCAATTAGGTCCTAGAAAGAGTCTCAATTAAAACTGTTGTCAATAACCATCATCATCTGAGTTTATCTATTGCTTGGCCTGATCATGTTCAGGTTCAAGCAGTGGAAGTGGAGCAGCAGATGCATAATTTCTGATTATTCTCTTGGTTTCACAAATGTTATAACCTCCATATGTTCAGAAATTGTTTTTGCTAGCCTGGATCTGAAAGAAATAGCCTATGCATTCATGGACATGTAAACAGCCCCTGTCATGGAAAACAAAGTTATAACCAAGCATAAGATACTTGCTGCATAAGTTACAACCCAGACAAGTAAATGTAATGCGTCCACCCAGATATAGACTTAGACAAGTAAAACACATGAAATGAGTAATAGTTTCAGTGGGAGAAAGAACATGAAACATAATTGGATGAACCAGATTAAATTAAGCGGTAATTCTGAGAGTGGATTAAAAAGTAATGTTATAGGAAATATCAGAATTGAAAAGTAAGTATTCTTGGAAATACACTTGAGTTATTTTTATGCTCGATGGTAAGGTATGAAACTATGGATTAGCTTTCAGAATTGCGAAATTGGAAGCAAAAGAGTTTATTGCACGTTTATAAGAGTAAGCAGTGAAATAAAGCTTGAGTGGTAGAATTTGGTGCATCAAAATGAATAATTCTGTACGCTTCTGAGTTCTTGCATAAAAAGAAGGGAATAAAACTCTATTCCAATCCTGCATTATTTTTATAATTCTGATTCCAGCTAATGTGTATCAGAGTATATGGTGAATGTTTAACTAAATAAAGTTCAGTTGGAAGAGTTATCTTGCTTCACATTTGGGCCCGAAGCTGTTTTGAGTTGACATTGCCAAAATGTCTCTTGATGCTGGCTGTATGATATGCAATCTTGTGTGATTAGTGACCATAATGGAAATGCTTGTTCAATTTTAGTTCTGAAATGATAATTTATCAGCATTGACATCGACACTGTGTCTATAGTGTGGTGTCATGTTATCAATTGGCACAAAAAATTGCACTATAATGATGTATTTCATGCCTAAATCAAAATGCCAGCTATCATGTCTAGCTATTGCCTGTTCTATGGTTGCTTCCACTATTACATTTTATCCATGTCTTCCAAGATGAGTTGCTGCCGGAAAACATCATGTTTGATCATGTGATCCATTCCCTAGGGCTTTTGACTCTACCGTAATAATGAAACAACAGCAAAAAAAAAAAAATTAGAAAGAACAACACCTCTAATATTGTTCCATTTCATAAAGCCTCCGTTTACGAACTGATTTGTTTTTGCGTTTATTGCTTCCCACATCAAACATTCACTCAGTGAAATGGGATCCTCATGATCACCCCATTTCTATATCAAAAAAAAAATCAGATTTTATTAGTCAAATCATAAATCTATTATCAGGATATGGTTATGATTTGATGGTTTGCAGTTTTTTTAGTCAAATCATATAGCTAGTATGCTCTAATATTCACTCAAATGCAACAAAGAGATTTCACTAAAATCGTTTACGAGCTGAATGAATTTATCAAAAGGCCTTAAAGCTTGAGCTTCATGGTATCAAATTGGTGTAGAGTTCATCTGAACAGAAATTTGTGCTAGGGAAGCCTTAAACAGGCATGTCTTCCCATGCGAGAGGCCGGAGAAGCTTTCGATTGCTTGGAGATACTTCTCACCGGAACACCAGGCATAAACATGTAGAATGTCCATGGCTACATAACCTTATGGTCATGGATCATATTCATGTCTTACGATTTGTGTTTGCAACTAAGTCAATCCAGGCAAGATTCACGAAGGTGCTGGATTTCCAACACCAAAGTTTATATTGCTCGTGCTATTTCACTGAATTGTGGAATAAAGTCAGCCTAAATTTACTAACATCATACAGTTCATACTTAATAACAATAATAAATTACGTGCAGTGCTTTGTCCGTGTGCAGCTTTCGGCCTTTCACACATTTCCGTTTGTCCGTTGATGTTGCAACGCTGTTGGAAAATATTTCTGAACCTCAAAATTCAGAAACATTGGCTGCCGTGCTCTGCACTTAGAAAAGTCAAATCAATTTGTACTTTATCTTTGGGAAGACTGATAGGATGGCTGATTGGATGGTTTTTTTGGTAAGGATTGGATGGTTTAGATTTTGGTGAGTGATGCGAGTGGATGCATTCACTCTTGAAGTTTGGCCCACTTACATTTATATCTTAAAGTTTAAAATTTCAATTGGGTTCAAATTTTAAAATCATTGTAAATTGGTCTAGATGTTTATCTCCATTAGAGATCCCGTAACGTGAGGATCACTTAATAAATTAATTTTATAAATCCTATAAATATCATTCCTAGACATTTTCTATATTGACGCATATTGGAGAAGAAGAAAAGAAGAGTCATATGGCTCTCATGTGACTTATCTCTTCCCATCTCGCTTATTGTTTTGCCATTTCTCTATGCCCATCAGGTAGAATGAATGGACACAATAAAGAGAGAGAGAGAGAGAGAGAGAGATATTTCCAATAACTCCATCCATCGCTCTAAAAAGATAGAAAGGAAGATAAATCAAAGAGAGAAAAGGAATCTAGAGCATAATAGCTTCAACTAGTAGTAGCACACATAACTTCATCCAACACTATGGACAAATACCATGGTCTATTGTGATGTGGATTGAGGGCACACTTGAGGATCTCATGGATGATGGCCAATATTGAACAGAGGTTCTTTTGTTGCTCCTTTATGATGTAACAAGCTTTCTAATTTCTCACTAATTTTTTCATCTCCCATTCCTCATCCATTTCTTCAATTTTTTGATGTAAGGGAGAAGAAGTTGTGGATTCCTCCAGTGGTATGATCCTCCATCCTCACAATGGACGAGAGAGCTTCTCAAAAAATTGATCCAAAAAAAAAAGAATTTGGAGGCTGAAATCTATATTTATAGAGGGAGAAAAATTATCTGGCATGATGTCTACTAGCTTTTTGGGTGTTCACTGGGGCTCTATTGGTACTAAAGTGGAGTGGTGGTGACTGGTACTAAAGTGGAGTGGTGGTGACTTGGATTTGAATGGAGTGGTGGTGACTTGGATTTGAAGAAATTCACTCTATAGATATAGCAATCAAGGGAGGGGCCAAGTGTGACATGTTGCAACTTTTGGGATTTAAGTGTTAGATTTTACTTATGGGGACTTTGTTAAAATTTACGAATACAAATATTTAGTATTCAATGCTTGCTATAATATGTTTGAGCTGCTACCACATTAATCATTACAACTTGTATAACTTGATCAATACATGGCATATGTGGAGTGAAACAACATAATCATATTTGTCCTAATCTATATAATTATTTTTGTGCCATACACATCTATACGATCATTTGTCGTAATCTTATTAATATGGATAAGATTATATTTGTGTCATTACATATCTATATCATACTTCAAATACATTTTCAATAAAAAAGTAGCCAAAATGGAATAATTAATTTCATCGATCAAGTTCACAACTACATTTAACAAAGACATGTTTTATATATAATATATACAATGTATCAATCATCATCCTCCAAAAACCTCTATATCAATCATGTATCACTACATACAATGTACATTTTATCGTATACAATAATTAGTATATGCATCACCATATTAGTATAATCCAAAAACATAACGTCTAAACAAAAAGTATGACAAAACATAACATCAAAGTCTGCAAAGGAGCCTTGATGTAGAGTGTGAGGTGGATGGCTTGGAGGTTGCTGTTGAGAGTGCTATAGAGATTGCTAGCTAGGCTGCTACTGAGGCTATGGCTGTCACAGAGGTTGGTGAGGCTGCTATTGAAAAAGGTTGCCTGCTACAGTTGATGCTTGCATATATCTGAAATTGGTAATGACAAAAAAGCAATACATCAAATCTTTCTTGAGATTATATGCAAATTAAGGTTAATTAATATACCTCAAGTTCATCTAATCTCAAAGTAATGGCTTATTGTTCAGTTCCTATCATTTGAAAATACAAACCAAACATATTTAGTTTTGTAAGTAAAAGGTAAGAGCTAATTAATATACTTTGAATGTTCTTCAGTACCTTATTTGGACTATCCTTTTTTCCAGATGTATCAGTAGATGCAGTGTTTTTTATTTAGGTGCTACTTCCCCTTCTTAGAAGCTTATTTCTTAATTGGTTTGTTCTTCTTGGGACCTTTGTGGGTCTTTGCATAGTGCCCCCGCTGCATGTAGTTACTATACCTAAGACAGTCTCCTATCCTTCTAACCTTGTGAGGGTTTTGCACTTCATCCTCCTTCTTGACTTTTTGGACCTCGTAGGAAGTCTCTTAAGTACAGACATAGCTAGTGGCTCAAACTAAGAGGGCTCCCATTTTGTTGCATTTCAGGTATAAGGTTGATAGCCATCCCATATGCTCTCGTGAACATATCCTTGGGATAGCAATGATTCATATAATGTTCAACTTTCTTCCTAGAGGATATGATTAATGTCATTGTATGGCAACACGGGATACAGGTCAACTCAAATTTTGTGCATCCATAAGTTTTTTTCTCTAAGTTAACTACTTAAGTACAATCATAGTGATCCATCTCAAAGTTATTGCCTCCACCCTATATGATGTGGCACTGCATGGTTTCTAACTTTGCTAACTCTATTTCTTTGAATCTTAGGATATATAGGACCATCATACTTCAATGCAACTTCCCTCTATGTCTGTAACCTCTGCACCAAAAGCCTTCTAATAGTCTCCAGATAAGTGATACTTAGCTTGCCACTGGCTTCCATGGTGGAATTCGTAAATGATATATATAATTCAATATCATATCACACCTTATCCAGGGATTAAATGTGTGTCAGTGTTATAGAGAAGTATCTTGTCTAAGTAACCAATCTATTGCTTTCTGATCCAACTTAGATAAGGCATTTATCTTATTTTGAAATCAAATTCAGTAGATGCCTTAACTGCTGCATATACGGCATCTTTGAAGTCCTTCCTCTTGAATAATTTTCTAAAATTGATATGTAAATGCCTCATGCAGAATATCTGATCAGCATTTGGCACCATGCAATTGAATGTTTTCACTAAACTTTACAAAAGTAGACAAAGGTTAGTATGGACAATAGAACATTAGAAAGGCTAATAATTTAAATGATAAATTCTTACCTTCTGCCTATCCGAAATGAATGTTTAATCCCCTTCTTCCAATATCCCTATGTCTCCTAAAAGGTTACTAATGAACCACATCCAGTTCTCTTTGTTCTCGGTCTAGACAATAGCAATGCAATGGAAATATATCATTATTCTCATCCTCCCAATAGAGGATGGTAGTTGTCCTCCCATGACTTTTTTTAAGCGACATCCATCTAAACTAATAATAGATCTACATCCATGAAGAAAGTATCCCTTGCATGCATATAGATAGATATATAACATTTAGAAGAGGAGCTACTGCCTTTCCTGAGTAATATACTAATGAGCATGGTACTATCGGGGTTCATCCTCTTAATATAATCATGGTACTCCCATAATTTTCATATTTCTATACAACTCATGAATAGCTAGAAGTGCCTTCTTCTTTGCTCTATATGCTCGAGCCTTGAAGATCTATGCCTTAATATCTCTCTTGACACTTGCAACAAATTCTTTAACACTCCATTTGGTATCAGTCTTAATATCTTCAATGTAGGCTTCAAATAACCATTTGGAGTTCACAAGATTGTTATCAAAATCTCTCTCATATTTATGTGTGGGTTCAAACTTCTTAATCTAATAGGTAGATAACCTTCATAGGGGAGATATGAATCCTCCAACCATAATTCTTCTTGCAATCAACTATATTTCTAAATTTTTATTATACTTGTACACAGTCAAATCTTTGTTATATAGCATATTGCCTCCAAACTTTTAAATATATTGACTGAAGCAAATAGCATTCCCACCTTGACATCTATAAGTTTGAAGAAATCTATATCCTCATTGAATTTTGGGAACCTAGAGCTATCCCCTTCTCCTTCAGATGAGCTAGCAATACTTTTGAGTTCATCAGTATCATTAATCTTAGGCTCTTTCCAACCATCTTTTCTTCTTTTATAATTTTTAGCTACTACCATTGAATATTTGTATCAACGATTGAATGGTTAATATACTCCTCAAATAGCTCATCATCTTTAATTTAAGAAGTTACTCAATGGTAGGCTATCATCACTATCAGAACTGCCTATGTCATACTCTTCTTCATCTATATGCCTTATACTAAGCCTTCTACCCTATTCATGTACATTTGCAAATTGTTACTGCTGCCTTGCTCTTGTGCCTACTCTTGTCCATACTCCTGTTGTTGGCCCTACTACTGTCCGACTACCTCATAAATCTCTTGAATGGATAGAAGTACAAGAGATGCCTCTACTATATCTAATTCTATCTTGTCGATTTCATGTTCTACATAAATTACTACATTGCTCTCATTACAAAAACCATCATCTGAAGCATATCTTGATTAGTGTATAGAGATTTTAGTCCCTCTTCCAAAGATTATCCTGGGACTACATAGTACAATTATTCTATCTTTTGGTAACCAAGATCCTTTGTGAGATTTTTCAACTCAATATAATTTATTAAGTTTGGATTGTAGTTATCATAATAGCTGACAGAACCACCAATATACTGCATGATGAGGGAAGATAGATATTTTCATGGTCGATCTCTAGTGTAAATAGGTTGTCCATGCTGCATATGTACGTAAATTAGTGTTAACATGGTATTGTTAGTATTGTTACAATATAACAGGTTACCTAACTTGCTAACATATAACATTGTTATCTAATTTACTAAACAACAGAACGCCATTACAATACAACAATAGTCTCCAACCTCTAACTAACTAGTTTTCATTAAGATAATGTAATATAAAGTTACAATACAATAGTGTAAACAATCAAGTCTCAGTTGCTAATTAACTATACTAAATGCCAGATCTTATCTTTCCTAAGGTTTGTAATGGTCAATTGTAGGTTAATTGTGTTAACAATCCTTATGGAAGGTGACTCCAAGATCTAGCAACATTTTTTCTAAAATTGCTGCCTTCCTATCGTATCATAGTTTTAGGAGTTCAGATGATATCATGGTCTTTTATCTACACCACTTCAAACTTCTTCAGGTAAGAAAAATATACTATCCATTTATATTGGGCTACAATGCCTTCCAACCTATATGGCTGGTAGCCCCCAAAAAAATCTCTATCATCGGTTTACTAGAATCTTCAAAACTTTTAGAAAAAATAATTTATTACTACAATCCCTAAAACTATACTTGAAACTATAAAACTCTAGCTATTATGAACACTATATTATCAAATACAAAGAATTTGTGAGCATCAAATCACAATAAATTGATGATTATTAAGCAAAAATAAGTTGAAAGGAAATATTTAAAATATATGCATTCATCATCTTCCATCCAAGGAATGCTCTGATCGTGAGGAGTCCGTGTTTGTAGAATCATATGATGCTTCTGGAAATAGAAACCAAACAAAGAGGACTCTATCAATTAGCAAAGAATGATAGAAAATTTCGACGGATTAAAGGGCTCCAGCACTTTAATTTTTCTCAAAAAATATTCTACATGATTGCTAACCACTCAAAGTAACTAAAAGCAGTTTAGTCTTTTTCAATAATACTGTGAAGCCAAACATAGATGCCTATACTACTTTGTAATTGTTGCCGCAAGGCTCCAAAGAAAAAGAATAAGATCGATACTGGACCAAGCTGGAGAACTATTGAGAATCAGCTCAATATTGATGATGAGTGAACCTACAAAAAGAAATCCTGGACCGGTAGGGTACCCTCCGGTTTAGGATCATTCGATACTTAAATTAGCCGGGGCTTTGAGAATAGATAATGGAAATAGAGAAAGTGAAATGTGAGAAGAGAAGTTTTAGATGAAAAGAATAAGAGATTTTGGTTCCTTAGGTAGGAAAAAAAGTTCAGTAGAGTCTGGACTCTTTGAGTTGAGAATTTACCTTCCAGGGAGTACTTCGCCCCTCTTTATATAGAGAGGATTTGCTTATGCTGTTAGAAGAGTTTGTTAGGCCATTAGGAATTTATTAGACCGTTAGTTTGTTATAATAGAATGATCAGTTGTATGAAGGTTATAGGCTGTTCACCGACGTGGCAATTAGCTGTAGTATAGCTGGAAGACAGTTATTGTGGGGTTGGACAACAGCTGCAATGGAGCCATAGAGTGATTGTCGTTCTCCAGGTTACATCAGTTGTGAACCGATGCATCTAGTGGTAGATCGGGTGAAAGTCGAACTAATCACAATACTCTGTGGATCACTTCAGATCAACACAAAATCAGATTGAGAGTTAAACCAGATTAGCTAACAACCGACCTGATCCAAAATAGATGATTTTGTGACATGGTCAAAAGTTGGTTGACTGTACCAACAGTAATGATTTAAATATTAGACTCTAATTAAATTTTAAACTTTAGGTCTAAGATAAATTGATCAAACTTTGAAAGATGTATCTGTACTTTTCTTCTTCTTCTCTTCTTCCCTCTCTCTTTTGTGTTTTTTTTTTGACCTTTTCGGTCCATACCCCCACCCTAGGCTAAAAGGTAGTGTTTGGTTGCCCTTATTCCCGATGGAATAATGGCTTATTCCTATTTATTCCCCAAACACTAGATATATTCCCGATGGGTCCCATAGGTTTAGCTATTCCGACCAACAAACATTAATTATACATTAATTGTACCTTATTCCCATCTATCTTGAATAAGCTATTCCATTTTGGACCATGAAATAGCTTGTTCTAGACCCTCAATGAGAAATAATTGCAGCTTATTCTAGGTTAGGGAATAACACTGCCTTATTTTCAGTGAATTTTATAAATTTTCAATCAGATATTAATCTAAAGAATAGCTATTTTAGGAGAATTTGTATTTTATTTCAGAAATATCAAAAAACTATCAAACACTATCGAAAAAATTAAGCTACTCCAGTATAGCAAACGTAAGGCCCTCGTACTTCATGCCAGAGCCTTACCGTAGGCGTATTTTTGCCTGACCCTTTTGGAAGGTCAAATCGCAATTTATTAGAAGATAGCTATGGGCCTCTTATTGCTTTAACCTTCATGCGGGCCAGCACCAAACTGACTGGTGGACTTGTCCGATTTCTATTCAACAATTGATATAAATTTACTATAATTTTTAAAAATATTTAATTATTTATTATTATTTATTTTAACCATGGGAATGTCACTGAGATTTTAACCAATTGAAGTGCTAATGTATATGGTTGATGTAATAAATATTTAAGATTAAATTATTTAATATTAAATTAATGCAAGTTCTATAATTAATTTTTTTTTTTTAAAATTTATTCATGGGCTACCGAGGATGGAGGAGCTGTGGGTGGCGGAGGAAACCGCTGATGCATGGGAAGGTGCTTGAGATAGAGGAGCCATGAAAGAAAAGAAAAAAATATATTATTACTTAAAAATAATAAATATATAAAAATATAATAATATATAATATTTTAATATTTTTATAATAAATATTATAAAATATCATAGTAATATATATATATATATATATATATATATATTATTATATATATATATATATA
>KE506162.1:86376-105467 GCA_000441515.1 Elaeis oleifera
ATATATATATATATATATATATATATGCTTTCCAGCTTGCATCAACTGTTCTTGATTGTTCCTGCATTGCTTCTTTCTGCCCGTACTCTCTAACAGCATGAGGCTGTACCCAATAAAAAAAAAAAACTGCACCAAAACAGTGGACCATACACTAGGCTATCCATAGATCAGTTTTTAAGATGCTAGCAAGCCTAGCAACAAAATCTCTTGGTAGTTATATTAAATACATAAATTAATCTGTCTTTTCATAATTTAGGAATACACGAAGATGGATACTAATAGAATTTAGTTCATTGAAAAAAAAATAATACGGAATAGCCGTGTTGTGTAAGTAGTAACTTGTGTGTCTTAAAGGATTATTAAAAAAAAATACTTTAAATTTATTGTTTTTAAATTTTGCTTTTCTCAATCAAGCTGCACTAGCCTATAATACTTTTCTTGGTTAGTTCATTGGAAGTGCTTAGGCGTAGTCATGGTTCTTGAAAGAGTAATGCTAGGATGCTTCACTTATGGTGTAGCTCAACAGCTTAATTCTTGATGCAATTATTTTTGATAAGACAGATGGATCATACCTAGTTGATATAAACATATCTAACAAAATTAGAAAATAAAATGTCACATAAGATATTTAGCATAAATGGCAGATCAGTCCACAACATAAGAGGCAATCAATCAGCAACCCTCTTCGCCTTGTAGTAGATATGCTTAGGATCCAAGGAGACACACTCCCTCGAGATTCTCTAGATGTCATCCAAAAAATTGGCACAATTTGCCAGTATAACATTACCCACAAGATGATAGTTTGACCATTATGTGCCATTTTAACATCACATCAGCATGGAAGGGAACTAAGGTGAGATATGAATAGGGCGTCAACAGCTTTTCATTTTACAATGAATTTCAACTTTTTGATTGGTATATAAACATTTATGTAAATATTTTTAAATTAATTTTTTAGAAATACTCTGAAAATGGAGATCTCATTGCTGACTCATTTTAGTCAAACAATTCTTTTTAAAACTGAAATTCCACCTTTCCAAATGATGGTCTGTTGATATTTAGAGATTTTTCTCCTTTCTCCGCTCTACATATAGAAGTAAACAGACTGATCAGATTCTTCAAACTGTGCATTTTCAGCTAACAAAAGATCAAAGAGATGCTCACAAAGAGTATAAAATTAGTGATGCTTGATTTTATTTCTTAGGCATGCTTTGCATGAATTGTGAACAACATCAGTGACAGGCGAGTATAAGTTTAATGCACCTGTTTCATTCTTATTTTGGATTCCAAGTGGCTAATTTTATATTTAATCAATTTCACGGTTGACACATGTCGGGTTGCATGGATAAGGGCAGTCGATCTTCTGAACGGCACTCCGGCCATAAACCAGTCTCCAACTGCTTTTGCAATTGACTGCAACAAAAATAAAAAGAAGATGAGAAAGACTATAAAAGATGCATACTTGGAATAATCATAAATTCCATTTTGTAAGCATAATACTAAGTAGTCCCCATTTAGATACAAAATCCTCGGTTCGAAGGCAACACAACAGCCTACAACATGCAACCATAATACATCTACAATAAGCATGAAAAATCACAAAAAAAAAAAAAAAAAAAAGACTATCAGTAGCCTGCAACTGCACTATAATTCTAATCATCACATTTCAGGCACAGAAGTTATGACAGAACACAGAATTCCTTAAAAAACAGTAATTAGTGATGTACACATGAAAACTGCAACCTCTGTATATCTGGAATTGAGTGGGAGATGGTATGGCTTACCATCTTATCTATAGCAGGAGAATTACTGCTTAACCATGTCTCCTGAGCCCCTGATTGGCAGTGGGAATAACATGAGTCTATAAACAGGCCTGTTGATGGAGAGTTCGCAGGCAGTGCACGTAGAAACTCTGATCTGAAATCTGTTGTAACATCAGAAAATATGTTAATCTCATACTCTTCAAACACAACAGATCAACTGTTCAACTGACCTGGAGAAACCATAATCTCCAATTAAGATTAAACATGTAATAATGCACAACTATGCATTATTAAATGATGATGTATACATTGCTGCTTCTAAGTCAGATGACTAGGCCATAAGGAAGAATTTGTAATTGGGCATACTATATGTTGATAGTGATACAATATCTGTTTTAAATAATAATGAACACATGGTTGCTTATAGAATTTCAGTGTTGGAAACTCTGAAAATCCAAGCCTTATAGGCACCTTGCCATACAAAGAAACTTTCTGTGATCAGTATCAACTTAAAAAGTGCTGACCTTGCAGGACCTGAAGTTGACTTGAAGAACACTTCTTTATATCAAGCTTGCATTCACCCCAAACTTTACTGGGATCAGAAGGACTTGGCGCCAAAATGTTCTTGATCTGCAATTTGAGACATTTTATTTACTGCTCAGAAGCCTCAGATGTTTTGTGAAACAAGCAATGGTCTTTCAGTATATATTTGGTCAAAAAAAGTTGATTCAGTATATAAAAGTTCTAAGAACTGCAGAAAGGTTCAAGTCTGTTCTTCCATGATTAAAGTCGGTGGTCATCATCTTTGGAATATTGAAAGAGCATATGTGATATACTGAAGCAAAGATCTTTCACTATATCTTGGGTGCATTAGAGAGAAACCACGGTATAACAGGGGTTTGAATTATACAATATAACCTCATTTAGAGAGGGCCATTACTCATCAAGGGCAACCATTTTCACTGATCGAATTCAAATATATAGTGCATTTTGTTTTGATAAAATGTTTGGTTAGCTGAAGAAAGGTACTACTGCTATTGTATGAAAATAATTCATCAAAAAAACTCTTTCAGTTCACCAAGCATGATAAGCCAAAAGCGGCAAAATATATTTGAGGAAATTGTTACCTGCCATGCATCATATGCTGCATTTAATATGAAAAGTGGTGTGCGCATACTCTGCACCACATACTGTGGGAAAAAGCACTGCATATACATTTGAACCATGTTGGTAGGGTGGTATTGTAAGGTTCATAATACCACAATTTTTGTTTCTGGTAATGCATTACCATAATACCACAATCGAGATAGATGCTACTTACCATGCTTGGAGGAAAACTTGAAGTGCATGAAGATGGCAAATTCTTTGCTGATCCCTAGAAGAAATGCAAGCTCCAACTTAGCATGCATCACTCAATATTACTATTAAGACTAGATGCTATTACATAATTTTAAGCATGTCAGAAATGATATTATTATTCAAGAAGTAATTATACTGGCCATAAATTTATCTCAAGTTAGACTCTTCTATTTGCTTCTAAAACCACCTCAGGGCCTTGGGCTTGTCACTGACCCCAACATGTTTATAAGTATCATTTGAAAACAGTACCATGAATACAATAGATGGGTTTATATGTAGTCAATCAAAAAAAACTAAGCAAACTTACATGTATGGTCACAACTTGACTATAGAAGTCTTTGATCGACTCCTTTCCAGAAACATCCTTCCTGTCATAATATTGCCAAAGAATGTCATATTAGGAATTTTTTTCTTATTAGAAAATTTGATACTTGGGAGTAGTTCTCTGGTATAATGAGCAAATTCTAACATGGAAGCACTGAGTATGAGCTTACGCATCTATAAAATAACCAGCATCTGAGAAGCATTTAACTGTTGCACCAGCTGGTAGAAGATCACGAAAGCTGTCACAGTGTAGTATGGATGCCAAACCACCAGCTGAACAGCCAGAAAGAAGAGCCTGCAACCATCCTTTATACCATGAGGACACCAGATAATACAAATAAACATTTGGCTACTTTACAGGAACATACATTTTGCGCCTTGTTCATCCCCTTTGCCAGTAGTTCGTCCATAATAGCACGCCAAACCCTAGCTCCTCTAAAGTGAAGATTTGTTGCCTTATTAGATGATGACACAAAATCCAGTGTTATATTCACAAATTCACAATTTTTAAATAAAAGAAACTAAATATTAATCAAATAGCAAGTATAGCGCATTTTGCATAAGGAAGTGCAATGCAGAACAGACTTACAGGATTTACTGCCTCTATATCACCAGTAAATGATGAACCATCACAGTATCGAATCTTTACCTTATTCCAGTTATAGAAGTCTACATGTAGCCCCAGAAACATTAAAAAGGAATTAATTAAATGGAGCAACAGTAGATCACTAAAAATGAATGCAAAACTTAAGCTTGCTGACCAATTTATAAATATAGGTAAAAATATCTGATCACTTAGTTGTGATTTATCAAAGAGAACCATTTACAAATGGCAAGTGACTACAACAACAGATTAGCCTTTGGAGAGCAAAGATCAATAGTTAAGAAGAATAACTAGGGATCCGCAAAGCAAGGAGTTGCATTTGGAGACCACAGAGCAAATAATTCTATTAACAAGGTGGCTGAAACTACATGTATAACCAGGACTTATCAGAACAATTGTACTACTTGCAGAACAAGCCATCCCACTGTATGTGTGAGGAGATGACTACTCATAGTATTAAACCTTGGAGGCTCCCATTTCCATTAAGCAATGTAAGGCCCTTCATGAAAAGTGGCATACCCCATGAGCCCGAGAGAAACATTCCTTAGTTTTTGTCTAATGGATTTTGGCATGTGAAATAAAGAGAGTATATTTTAATGGATAGTTAAATGCCACAAGTGCCAACATAGAGATTTTAAGGTATGACTACTGTTTGTCTCCTTAATTCACATGATAACATGCGGCATTTCCTATCTTGCCCGTCAGTTCATCCAAAAACTTGTTAAAAGCATTATGCTTTTTTTTTTTTTTTGGTCATCATTCAGGATTCTCTAGACCTTGGAAATTAGTTCACCTAACTTCATTCAGCTGCGGGATAATGGAACATGGATAATGTGCCTTAGCCCAGAATAAGCTACCCTTGACCTAAGAAATCCTGAAGTACACTTATCCAACCTTCTTCTCGGGATCGATTTATCTAGGTTTGTTCAGGTAGGTTGGCAAGAAGTGCATTATTCCAGTGTTTTAGATGTTCCTTTTGCCTCTGGTTCAAACTGGGTTGCAACAGGTCCTTTGGCAGAAACACCTGGAATAAGGGGGAATTCCGCCACTTATCCACAATAAGCTGCAGCTATACCAGGCCTAGAGAATTTATTAAAAGCTCTCCTTTTGTATTCTTTTCATTCGTTAAAAGAACGAGTCTCTAGAATAGCCTTCATATACTCAAGTTATACCTACTGCAGTATAAAATTCAGATTAATTTCCTACACTGTTGGTCATATTGACAATATCCATCAAAGAAATAATTGTTGAATGCTATACCGGGACTTGAAGTTTGCTTGTTGCCTAAAATTCCAGAGAAGGAAAGCTGCTCCATATACTTAGAGGAGCCTCTGAAGTTCTTTGTGCGTTGTTTACATTCTTCAACATTACTGCACCATCCTCCTCCCTGAGAAAGATCAGATACAAAAGGAAAAGGACATGAGTCCAACTAATAAAAAGCAAAAGCCCAGGGAACTTGAGGCATCCTACGGGCTTAAACTTTTGCTTTGCTGATAATGAAGTCATCTTTGACATTTAGCAACTTATCACAAGGATATTATAATCTTCATTCCTCTGCACTCTGCAATAAGTATCATGGTCAATTATTTGTGTTGAAATAAGCATCTATATCCTAGACATTAAAACTATACATAATATCCTCACTTGAGTATGAGTCACAAATGGTCGAATCTAAGACCCATACCGATGAATTAACAGAAGAAAGCATACTGTTTCTTCTCCTTATGAAATGAAACTGGGTAGGTCTGCTATATCTTTTGCTCCAAAAAAAAAAAAGAAAGGAGCAAGTGTTCTAGTTCTAATATTCCAGCAACAGTGAGAAGATCTAGCTGACCTCCATGTGAACCAACCAGTTGTCCACCCCTGAGCCAAATCCCGGTGCGAAATGATAAGCTGGGGGCTTCCATCCAAACAGACTGCATATTATCTCAGAAGCCATAGAGCCAAAGACATAGTTAGATTCAAGAAGAGGAAACAGGGTATAGTTTCTGAACAACCACAAAGTCCTAGTTTAAATCCAAGTAAAACGAAGACATGTTAGCTGAATAACGTGAGAGCAACATTGCAAGCGGTAGTGATAAAATTATCCAACCTGCTCCTTTGGCCACAGCATCTTGCACAAGAGTGAGAGGCACATCAAAACCTTCCACTTTCAGTGATATTAGTAAGACTAAAAGATAAATCCATGCTCCTCGTTTAACACCAATCATTCTGCAAGATCAATTTGAACACATTAAAACAGAGCAAGCACCATAGCTTCACTACCATAAACAACACATCTGTTAATAATAGCTGCAGCCACTAGGCTCCCTGGAATTTCAGCATTCTTAAGAAACAATTGAAGTGTGTGTCAAGAATCTGTCCAACGTTAATGGTTGCAAAATTAAAAATTTATAAACCGAATTCCTTCATGCCTAAGTAAATATAGGTGGATGATGAGGTTTTGAACATATGATCTGCAACTTTTTTTCTGTTGCTTTACTAAAAGATGAATATATGTTTGTTGGATCAATAAACACCATTTCTTTAACATATGGAGGAGTAGTAGGAGGAGGAAGAGGAGGAGGAGTCTTGGTAACAGTTTGTTCCTTTGTTCCTGATTTGATCAAGTAAGCTTTCATAATCCTATTAAGGCAAAGAAACCTAATTTCTTTACTATAACATCAATATAGCAGTTTGACATGCAGAATTTTAAGCAGACAACGATAGAAACCTTCCTATATATGCAGGAATTAGTATGGACTATGAATTATGATAAACGCTGATTAACAGAAAATTTCAATAGGATCCAATAAGTGCACAGAATTAGTGACAAAAGTTATAAGCTTCTCATGAAACTGATTTGTTGATTACATTAAAATGTAAAAAAAAAAAATAACTGTAGTATTTAACAGCCAGGAAATCCAGATTCCAAACCAATAACCAAAACCTCCCTTGCCTTCCTTTCAAAAGCCCAAGCTCTCCATTTTTTAAGGTTCCAAAAGACAATGACGCCCACTCCACTATTTCTCAGATATCCTTCACTTAGACTAATTAAAAAAGATCCAGTTCTTAAATTTTCTTCATATATTCACCGCTTTCACTTGCATCAATCAAACCACCACTAAAAATTTAAAAAAAAAAGAAAAAAACGCATTTTAAGCTGACAAAATAAAACAAAAACAAGACTCTGTGAAAGGAGCAAAGAAAAGGAAATAAAAGGCAAATCACATCAATAACACCTATCTTAATCCATAATGAGCTGTTCAAAGGAGCACGGTTTTTGGCATAGAATTAAACAAGTGCACAGCCTATCCAAGACCAAGAAGAGAGAACCATCTGAAGAAAAGAAGAGAGAAACTTCAAACCATATGAAATGCATATCGCTCACCTGAAATATCTGGAGATGATGACCCAAACTCCACCATTTCAGCTCTCATGCCACATATATTTATGCTACCACAAGTTACCAACAGAGCAATCTCTGTCCGTGAGGGCTTTCACGTGGAGAAAGACCAAAGGAGGGAGAGGCGATCCCTTCCGCGTTGCCTCGGGGGTTGTACCAAGACCATCTTTGGGAGGAGGCCCGCTCTAAATATGGTTTAAATTTTGCCTGGAGAACGGGCTAATGAAATTTACTGGTTGGACCAAATCCACCGTTGAGTTGGTGGACCATGTGAACCGCAAACAAACACAGCCAAATACGGCAAAAGAAACGAGAAATTATTAGATGGATAAGATCGAGTCCACCGTATTTATACTTTGGGATTTGGACTTTATACTGGATCTAGTTTATCTAACAGTTCTAAAGAGAAAAAAGGTGCCTCTTTCTGCATGTTGATATTGATATGCGATTGGATCGATCCATCGGCTCAGCGGTGGATCTGATCCGCTTAAAAATTTCTCTGAGATAATGAGGTTTAGTCAGGACGGCAGTGTTGAACTGGGAGCCATTGAATGGGAGAAATTATTCCCCACACGGTACGGCATGCAGCCAATCACGGTTGCTGATTTTCTGATGATACGTTGAGATGCGTGTTCGATGGACGATGAATGGGGTTCGTAGAAATCAGCGGCCGCTATTAGGAAGGTGCACGCAGCATGTGCAATAATTTCTCCGTTAATACCAAAAAATAATCTCCGTTCAACGGGAGCTGTTTCGAGCGCGTCGGGAATTTATGCCATTCAGCTGCAATCTAAGGTAATCTATTAGCAATGTGTTCCCTGTATTCTTGTCGGCGACTTATCCGGAACCTGTCGGTGCGCGGATCAGAAACCGGTTTACAGCTGGTGGTTTAGGACCGAGAGAATTTGACGTAGGGACTCTAGCATTACCGACATTTGTTTGGGCGCCGAACTCATCCTGACTCCTGTCCATTATTGCTACCTACTGGAAGTAACCTATGAGAAACACCTCATTTCTCTCTCTCTCTCTCTCTCTCTCTCCTCTCTCCTGTCTTTGTCTATAGAACGAAGACTTTGGATTACTCTCCATACTTCATTTTTTTTTGTGTCAAAATATTTTGATATATAAGAATGCCGACATTTTGCTTTGGCATCTGTTAGTTATTGTTATATTTTAAATCTGAGATATAACACGATTATACTTTTAACGAAATACTGTCTATGATAATATAAAACCAATAATCATATTCATCAAATAAATATAATAATAAGGTTCAATTCTAATCATTCGTTAAGTAATTAAATCAAAGTTGGTTCAGATCATCTAAAACCAAATTAAATACAAGAACTTAAATCTCGAAATTCATAAAATAGTTGACTATAAGTCCATCATCATTTAATAACTAAAATTCAGATATAAAATTTTCAAGCTTATTGATGCACACCTCCAAAACTAGATCATCCATCATTTCTAATAGTCTTAGTTCTTTGAAAAAAAAATAAAAGAGAAATGAGCTATACCAGCTCAATAAGTAAACTTATACTTTTTATTGGATCAAGTATAAGTTTTTCATGCGATTGAAAGAAGCAAACCAAGTGCATGAAGAGAGAAATTGTCAAGGAGAGAGAGAAAGCGAGTCCTAGGACTTCTTCTTCCTTTGTTCGAGGGGAAAATGAGGTCCAAATGGAGATAGATCGATGGGATTCTTTGAGGGCTTCTACTCCACGACCCTTGAAAGATAGGGATTCCAAAGAAAAGTGAGCTATTGGGGCATCTTAGCATTATTACGCGGCCAACCATCATTCGTCGACCGAAAGAAGGACAAACATGGGCACCCATGGTGCAAAGTAGGGGTGTGCATTTGATTTTTTCGGTTCAAACCAAACCGAAGTTCTGAAAAATTAAATTTTAAATTTACATTTTATAAAATCAAAAATCGAACAAATCAAACCAAAATAATTTTGGTTTGGTTTGGTTCGGTAATTCGATTTTGGGCTTCTCCATGTTGGGATTTTAATTTTAGTTTGGACTTTTAGTTTTGATTTGATTCAAGTAATACTTAGACTAAATCTAAATATTAAATTGAAGGAGATTAGATAATTTTGATTTTCAGTTAACCAAAATTATTAAATTAAATACCGAAGACCGAACTGATTAAAAAATTTTGATTCAATTTTAAATCAAAATCTAAATTTTGAAAAGAAAAATCGAACCAAACACCAAAATAATTAACTATTGCACACCCCTAGTGCAGGGTGCATGGAGGTTTCGATAAGAGACCTCACAGGCTTCTGACATGGATGTGGCAACTCTGGAACGGATGTTCACAAAGATGGTGGTCTTTTCTGATGAAGAAATTGACTGATCGGCTGCTAGATGGAAGAAAGCTATGGTGGGTAAGTTCCTTGGATGTAGCCTTCCTGTTGCTTTTAGTCATAAGGAGCTGAAGCTCCGATGGGGCCTCAATGACGAGTTTCGGGTGTCCTCGTTGTCCAAGGGGTTGTTTTATTTGAATGTCCAACTAAGCAGGATGAGCTACGTGTACTCCAAAAGGATCCTTGGACTCTAACCGGCCAATTTCTAGTATTTGAAAGCTGGAAACCTCGGTTTTAACCTATTCGGGATGTTGTAACCCAAGCCAGAGTCTAGATTTGATTGCCTGACTTGCCTTTAGAGTTGTGGGATAAGAAAAGATCTTTAAAATTGTATCTATGGCTTGTACTTTGTTTTCTTAGATGAATGGATGGAGTCCTCAACACAAATGGGTTATACCAAAGTTTGTGTCCTATTAGATTTTACAAAAGATGTATGCCCAAAGGTCACAGTTAGAGTAAAGGATTCTTCAATTTGGCAATAGTTTGTCTATGAAGAATTGCAAGATATTTGTTATGCTTGTGGGTTGATTGAAAAAATAGTAGAAAACTATGGATGCTTGGAGTCTGTGGGGAATAATGTATCGCTGATTTTTGGCCCCTAGATCTGTGCCTCCTTGGTTCCTATAATTCCAACCCCAAGCGAGAAAAGGAACTCACCACCTAAAACCCCTACCGTGAACACTTTGAACAAACATAGGCATAGCCATGTAAGCCTACTAACAACCCCCTATGGCTAACCAACTTGCAATTGATGAGGACACTAAGTTGGGGTTCCTTCTAAATCACTTTGTTGGAGAAGACCCATTCTGAAGCCCACATAATTCCTCTGATGAACAACAAATGAAAATTTCTAAACCTTTCACTTTCCAAGCTATCTAGTCTACAAATGTATCTTACAAAGAAAGAGGAAGAGGTCACCTCCTTCTCGGAAGGGTCAAAGTTGGGCTTCTAGTTCTACTTCACCCCCTTAGACAAAGGTAATTATAGTTGAAGACCCTTCATTCAAAAGGTTTGGTCACGATAAGACTGCATAGGCTCACATGGCTACATCACAAACAAGCGTTATGAGGATTTTCAAGGAAGTGTGGAAGCTGGTTGGGGATTCTAATAGACTGAAGGTTGCGAAAGACTCTATGGAAGCTAAAGATCAACCAGATGGATCCAAAAATCATGATAAATCTAGCTAGATTGATAAAGGTAAAAGCTCTCAATCTCATTAGACTATTTTTCAAGAGTTGAAAAGTAAATTATAGGGTAGTGAGGCACATAGGAAGCATATAGTGTCTGATGTTGCTTATGAGATCAAAGAGTATTTCTATAAGGATCGATGGGGGTTTTCTTAGGTAAGGGAAGTGTCTAGTCAAGTTGGTATGGAAATGGCTTCTATATCTTTAACTTTATCATGAAAATTATTACTTGGAACTGTAGGAGACCTGGGGCAACTAAGCCTTCCTTTAAAAATTATGCTAAAACTTTGATAAAATAACATCAACTTGATGTTTGTTGTTTCTTTGAAACAAGGCTATCTTTAAATGCTTTGGCTAGAATCAAAAAGTTTATGGCCCCTCCTTAGGAGGTCTATATGATTCCTTCAAATGGGTCATGTGAGGGGATTGTCATTTATTGGTGTAAGAACCTTAGAGATATTTAGTTTACTCATGTTAATAGGTAGGTGGCTTTTGATCTTATTTCTCAACATAATGGTCCGGCTTAAATTTTGGGGATAGTTTTTGCTAGTACTAATGGGTTGGAGAGAAGGGCTCTATAGAGTTAGGTGAGGTTTGTTTTATCTATGAAGATTTTAATTTTTGATTGGTGACTTTAACTACATTCTTGGTGCTCATGATAAAAAAGAGGGCACACCATTTTCTATGGATTGGGATATTAGAGAGTTTCAAACTTTTCTTCATTAGACTAGCCTATTAGATTTGGGTTTTCAAGATCCCCATTACACTTGGTGTAATAATAGGTATGATATGGCGAGGGTTTGAGAGAGGATCGATCAAGCTTTTGGGTGTGATAAATGGCTTGATATCTTTTCTAACTCCACTATCACACATCTAACTAGATTTGCTTCTGATCATTGCCCTCTCTTGCTGAATATTTCTAATGCTAAAAATAATGCATTGAAGATTCTTAGATTTAAAAAAATATGGCTAACATTTCAGGAGATTCATAGGGTGGTGAAAGAGGCTTGGTATTGTCAAAATAATCATTCTCTTAGGGAGAAGTTGTACATCCTATTATAAAATATTGAAGAAGCTATTAAAAATTGGAAGAGGAGTGTAGGGAATATTTTTAGGAAAGGTCAAAAGCTAAATGAGCAGATCAATGTGTTGTAGGAGATGGAAGGTCAAAATGGTGGCTTAAATGTTCAAATGCATATGAGGCTTTTAGCTCTTCTTAGATAATATTAGAAAATTTAACCTTGCAAGGAATTTTTGGAAGCAAAAGTCTAGAATTGCTTGGCTAAAGGAAGGTGATATGAATGTAAATTTTTTCATAAGTCAACGATTCTTAGAAGGAGAAGGAATAAAATTCTTATGCTTCATAATGATCAAGGAGTAAGGACTCAGGATCTTGAGAAAATCCAAAATCTTTTGCTTTCTCATTTCAGCAAAGGTAGCTGAGGATATCATATCTGAAATGAATCTTCAAGGGTTGCTTCTTCAACTTACAAATGCACAAAATGAGGCATTATCTAGAGAGGTTATGGAGGAGGAGATATAGGAAGTGTTGGAATTTCATATCAGGGCATGCATGTATGTTTCAAAATTTTTTTTAAAATAATATAGTAGAATAGAAATTAAAATATCTTTAATTTAAATATATATGCATAAAATATAGAACACAAGGATCTACTTCTATGTTGAAATTGAATACATGCTAAATTTTATGCTGAAATTAAATATGTGATCGAATCACGTACCTGTTTCATAATTTCTTTCTTCAAATCTAGATTTAGAAGAAGGTAGGCTCTTCCTTAGTCATGCAAGTATCCGACCTCTATGGGTATCCACTCAAGATCAGCTTGAAACAGTCCTCTATGGCATTGATCTTTCTTCTCCAAGAACGATCACCCTGCGAATCTGTATGAAGTCTGGATCATGATTTACTCTTTAATCTTTTTCTTGATCTTTTTCTTCTCTTCTTTTCTTGCTCTTCTTTTCTTGATTATGAAGTAACCAAAGTCTAAAAACCAACCACCAAAGAGGATGCCCAAACTCTTTTTGGGCATGGAGATGGAGGATGCCCAAGCTCCTTGGGCGTTGGAACTAGAAGAGAGAAGAGAGGGAGGCGTGGGGAGATCTTAGAAGGTGTGGGAGTTGTTGAAAATCTGATGTTTAGAGCTTTAGAGAAGGTCCTTTTAAATAATAAAAAGTTTGAATCCTATTCAAAATCAAATAGCTCCTTAATATAAGTCCTACTTGCATTAGAAATCCTTGTAGCCTTAGATATTTGATCTTTTTTAGAAGATCCATTAAGTACCAACTATTGAAGCATTTTCATCCACTTTTTCATATACCACATGAGGCTTAGGGGATGCCCCATGCTGGTCCCACATGCCATATATCATATGGGCACGTCCAACTTGATAAAATCAAGTAGTGCCTCAATGCAAATAATTAAGAAAATTGATTAAGAATTTGAATCCTTAATACATATGATCCAAAATCCTAGGCATCCAATAATTGAAATCCACTGAATCTAATTCATATAGATTATTAGCAGATAATTAACTCAAATTAATCTTATCAAATAAGTAATTCAAATACAAAGAGAAAATTAGATTCAACCATGTGCTAGCAAGGTTATCCTAAAGCCAAGAGGGTTTCTCTAAATCTAATTGAGACTTCATAAGCTCAATTACTTATTTCAAATTTAATCTTTTATTGTGTGACCCCATAGATTCAATTCTATTTAGTAATAAGAAATACAATAATCTCTATCATAGCATCATTGAAACTCTTTTCAATAAATTGAAACGATTCCACTCTAACTCATCAAGAATTATTGATCTTGAACAATCCTAGTAAACTCTCACAATTCACCAGTGACATCTAGCAGTATGTAGTAGCAACTCAGTAGAACCGAAATAGAATCTCAAGATGTAGTTCACATATGATTTAGTCCCTCTATCGTGAGTCCCGACTAGATGGCAGGTCATGGATAAATCATTAAATCTCATCATCAGTCATATGATAGATTCGATCAGCTCAAGTTCATTTGTGATCCTCATTAAAATTTTTTTCTATCAATTATAGTGCTGTGGCCACAGACTCTCGGATTTAGCCTCTCAAATCTTATAGGATTACTCTCTATCAAGATCGATAGATTTCATCTAGATGCGCATCCTATTTCTATAGTGGATCACCTGTCGCCAACATCTACTATAAAGACTCATTGAGATCATGTTTATGTGTCAGTCAAACTCCAACAGTCTCACTACGAGTAATCATACCATCATAGGTCAAAAGATCATTTACACAATTACAGCATCGAGACAATCACTGACGATCGAGTAAAAATCCAAATAATTCTCGTATGGTCATGCTCAGTACTAGTTGTTCTTTAATAATTATCCGTACTCGTCGCTCAGTATCTCTACATTATAAATCAGAGACTCATCTATCTCGAAAAAAATGATCTGTGTGTCAATCTATTTGAATCAATAACCGTCTTTATGATGATACTATAATCAGAAGTATTTAGAAATTATATATACGTCTCTAATTCTTAATACTTTGAGAACATGTATCGAAAATATTAATTTCATGGATGATTCAAGGATACATCATAGTTGAATGAGAATAAAATTTATCCTTTTATTGATCAAATCAATGTATTAAGTATAAAATTATATCCTAGATTTATTACAATGTGTCAGTTATATTGACTTTTAGGATATACATCTAACAGAAAATGGTCAACAGTATGCCACCAGACAAAGCTTTAGGCCCTGATGGACTTCCAAATTTCTTTTTTAGAACTTTTGGTATATTATTAGACATGTTGTGGTTGATGCTATAAAGGATTTCTTTACTAATGTTAGTCTTCCAACTTCATGGAAGAAAATCTATATTGCTCTGATCCCAAAATCCTCTGCACCTGAAACTATGTATGATTATAGGCCTATTAGCCTTTGTAATACGGTCTATATAAGTTAGTTGCTAGGATCGTTGCAAATAGATTAAGGTCTATTCTTTTATATTTGGTCTCGATTGAACAAGGGGCCTTGTTCAAGGCTATAGCATGTTGGACAACATTATCCTTGCACAAAAAATAATGAATAGTCTAAATTAGAAGCCATCTTTGAGATGTTAAAGATTGATATGGAGAAGACCTATGATAGAGTTCATTGGCTTTCTTGATGCACATTATGTAGGTCTTTGGATTTCATGATAATTTTTGAGGTGGGTGCGGGCATGTATCTCTAGGCCTCTATTTGCTCTGTTAATCAATGGTCAGCCAACCACTTGGTTGACTCATCAAGGCCTAAGGCAACAATATCCTCTCTCTCCTTACTTATTCTTTATTCTGATATTTTATTAAGATTTCCTTCATCTAGCTATTCAATCAAAGTTACTGAGAGCTTACCAACCTCGGAGAGGACCGTTTTGTATGTTTTATTTGCTGATGATTATCTTTTAGTATCTCGAGCAAATGTGAGGGATGCAATTATTATTAAAGCTATTCTTTAAGCTTATGATTCTCTTTCAGGAAAAGCTATTAATTATGCTAAGTCTTATATTATTTTTAGTCCTTCAATGCTTTCATTTATTAAGTTTTATGTGTGTAATTTGCATAATATTGGTTAAAAGAGTGGATCTTGGAAATACCTTGGGGTCCCAATTTCGAGAAGAAATCTTGGTGCTACTAATTTTAATTTTTTATTGAAAAGATTTATACTGAGATAGCTGGGTGAAAATGGAGGACTATTTTTTCAGCTGGGAGAGTAAATCTGCTCCACTCTATATTTTTCTCTATACATTTATTCTCCTTGTCGTGTATCTCTATTTCTGTATCTATTTTAACAAAGCTTGAAAGAAATTAATGTCCTTCTTTTAGACGCACCCTAGTGACCAAAAGGGGTTGCACATGATAGCTTGGGAGACTATTGTACACCTAAAGTTCTGGGAGACTTGATTTTCCATCTCTATTTATGCATTAGCAAGCTTGTTTACATAAGTTGGCTACTCAACTTACTATACACGCATTATCTCTCTAGGCGTAGGTTGTTTATTCTAAATACCACTTTGCTAGATCCTGGAAAATTATTCTATACCTAGACAAGCATCTACCATCTAAAGGAAATATGTTTCTTAGGGCTAATTGTGCAATATCAATCCTAGTAGCTTATTAGTTCTAGTCAGCATGTTCGTGCATTATATGATCCTTGGATTTTTAATATACCTCTTAATAGATGGCCAACCTTTATTAATATGGATTCTAATATCAATGATTTGCATGTTTTGGATTTCATAACTCCTTTTAGAGGCTGGGATATTTCAAAACTTTCTAATTTCTTTGCTATTGAAATGATGAACCTTATAGTTTGTATTCCTATTACGTAGCCTCTCTGATCTGATCAGCTTATGTGAGCTTCTTCTAAACTTTCTGATTCCTCTTTAGCCAATATGTACCCTCTTGTTTCTCATCCTTACCAATTGATAATATACCTTGTTTCACTTTGATTTGGAAGCTTAAGGTTCTTCCTCATGTTAAATTATTTTATGGTGTCTTTTACAGAAAAGATTACCATATAGGTATGCATTGACTAGAAGAAGAATCATCCTGAATGAGGAGCAACTTTGTGATCTTTGTCATTCACCTGAAAATTCTCATGATGCTGTTATTTCACATAATTATGTGAAAGATTATTGGATGTTACTTAATGATGTTTGCAAGCTAGGATTTGTGCCAAATTCTTTGCAAGAATTTTTTGATTGTCTATCTAGTACCATGATGCATGAGGGCAACAAAACCATCATTGTGACCATGGCTTGAAAATTATGGCTAAATCGGAATGAGAGGATCTTTCAACATTCAAATGTTCCCCCTTTTCATCTGGTCCGAGGCACCCTACTAAAGTATGTACTCCCTGAGAGTCTACTTATAATGATGATGCTCCGTGTAAGCACTGAGGTAGTGGCTTGCAGCAAAGTTGTAACAGGTTTCTTCAAACCATATAAGGTGGCTGCCCCCTTCCTATGGAGTTTTAAAATAAACTTTGATGCCTCCGTGACCTAGGACTAGGTAGCTATTGAGTATGTAATAAAGAATCATGTTGGCCAATTACTTTGTGCTGGGGAAAAAACTCTTATCTTCCTCGATCCCTTTTGCAGAGCTCACAGCTGCCTAGCATAGTCTCCAATTTGCGGTTAAAAAATTTGAGACTAGGAAGGTTTGGTTAGAGGGAGATTTCTTGATTGCTGTTATATGGATTTAAATTAGATTGAAATAATTATAAGCTTCTTTTTATTATGAAAGATTTGCTTAAGTGAAAAGATTGCAATTCATCCTATAAAATCTCTCACACCTATAGAGAAGCAAACTATGCAGCTGATTATATGGCTAACAAAGCTTTGTCAGGGGATGTGCAGGTTTTCTAGGAAGAAACTCTAAAATCTAAATTTGCTAGAATTATTCGGTTTGATGCCTATTCTATTGCTTTCATTAGATATGTTTAGTTTGCTATTAATGAGGATGCTTTGGGTTCTATTGTATTATTTTGCTGCTTCATGTGTTATTGGTCTACTTTCTCTACTCTTGGTTAGTCTTACTGGCATTGAATTCTTGAAGTTTTTTACTATTCGCAAGGTAAACTATTCGCAAGGTCAACACTGGTTATACATTCCTTTAACCTATGGACTGCATAGTTATGTCATTAGCTTGGGTACTGTTCAATTGCAATTCTATCCTCTTCTCTATATGCTCATAGGTAAATGCACAAGATGAGAGGTGATGGAAGTGTGTTTCATGTTGGGTGCTTGTTTTTGCAACTTAGCTGCTAAAATATTTGCCACTGAAACTTTATGCTACATACCTTATTTGTCTTCATGATTATTGTTCAATTCCTTAGTAGAATGTAGATGAGCTATTAATGCAAGAGTGTTTTGTTTCAGCTATTTGAAATGCAATGGATATGTAGCCTTATTGATGAATTTATATCTTATTTGTGGAACTATGGTATACGCAATTACAAAGACATAATATTACTGAACTATTTGGCCACTATATATGAAGTTCAGCAGATATTCAGCTTCTATGGTAGACAGCTTTGAGCTTTCTGTATCAACAATGGAGGACATTTTATTCATCCAACTGCATCAATATTTTGTTAGAAGACTGTTCTGCTTAAAACAATGGTTTCTGAATGTTAACTGATATCCATCAACTTCACTTCTACTTTATTATTCTATTGAAAATTATTACATGATGATTCATCTTCCTCAACATAGCTATTTCTCTCACTACTGGTTTTCTTATTCCATAGCCTTTTATAATCATGAGTGCATCTATAATTTTGTTGACCAGCTATTATTGCAACCCAACTTTAGACTTAAATATTCAGCAGCTTCAAGTTAAGATTCTTCAGAAACTCCAACAGCATATGAGCTTGGTACCAACTCATTTGCTTCTTGTATTGGATGTTTCTCTCATGTTATCAATTTTTCGAGCTGTTTTGTTCTTATGATTACCGGCTTATTGCTCTTCTTCTTTATTTCAACTTCCATGTTACGTAACTTTATACTCAGCTTCCTTGGGGTGCATTTCTCTCTATGTTGTTGGTCTAGGGGCCTTCTGTATATGAATACTTTGTAATGCTGCTCAGGTTAATTTACTGCTACATCCTTGACAAAAAAAGATGTATATCAATTAGAAAAATAACAAGAATTATAAAAATAGAGCACTTCATAGTACTGTATAATTAAACAAGTCACAAAGCATATCATGCATGCTTAAATCATCAATAATTCATAAACATGATTAATAAAATCATAAATCATTTTTTGTCATAGTTATATCATAATCCTCATATATTTGTACTATGGTTATTTTATGCATACAACAAGGCTCATGTTTCTTAATTGATCAAGTTCTTATTTATATGCTAACTTTAAATATATCTACTGATAGGATCTGTAATTGTATCAATGCTAGCTCCGGATATTGATTTTCTCCAATTCTAAAGATTCTTACATAACTGTTTGAAAGTTTTTAAAGAACGTTATATTTTTTTTCCTAAAACATGTGTGTCTATATATATATATATATAT
>KE506162.1:116976-128283 GCA_000441515.1 Elaeis oleifera
ATATATATATATATATATATGATGCAATGAAATCTATGTGCGCATAATGCTTGTTGATAAATTCTTCTTGGTCCAAATGCTAGCCTATAATTTCAACATGTTTTATTTGACTATGCACGCCTGATAAGATGACTTTATTTTCCTAATTTGTTTGCTTTCTTTTTAACCAAATTCTTGTTGCTTTTTGTTTTTAAAGTCAACATTACCTAACCATTTATGCACCCACTATCGTATTAAGTTTAAGAAGAGAGTGAGGCAAAGCTAGTAGTCTGGCGTACATTTCGGATAGGATGAAATAACTATTCCATGGCTTCCTTTTATGCACTCCCTGAGTTGGGTTTGGCACATGACATACCACATTTTATCCAAACAATACGTTTTCTTATCAAACAAGTTCTAATTAGAGTTTTTTAAATTCAGATCAAATATATTTGACTGTATAAAATAGAAATAAAAATGAATGACTTTTATTTTATCTATTTAATTGAAGTAATTTTAATTTAATTCTGATTTCAGAAAGAAATAAAAAATTTTAAATTTTAAATTCAATCTTTATTCTATCTTAATATTAATTTATTTAATTTAATTTAATGATGAATTATATATACCGAAGGATATAATTATAATAATTTTATTTTAACCAATTCTGATTTAAATTTGAGTCGCGAATCAAAAACACCCTAAAACTTCTGAGGTCATCTCTCAGGGACTTTTCAGCCCCTGCTAGACTCAAACTGGTCCTTCGTTGTGTTTGGGCTGCTGGGCCCATTGAGTTAGTGGCAGCCGCTGCTCCAATTCAATTATGCACTGGAGCGCCGCCATCGTTATAACCGACGTCAGAGCGGAACGGCAATCTCCTTTCCGCGAGCCAAGAGAGAAGGGGAGTGGGGCATGCTGAGAGGGTTTCCTCTTCTTCTGCGGCCTCCCGTTTCCGCGCCAGAGCGCTGGTACGAACTAATCTCCAAGACGACTCTGAGAAACTTGTAGCTGTCATGATTTAGGGCTCCAGAACTCCAAGCTCTTTGCACCCAAGATCCGTCTTCTTCTCTTTGGCAAACCAGCAGATGCAAGCTTCTGGATTCTCTTTTTCTTTTGTCCTTGAGCTGAATTCCGTTTAAAGTTTAAGTTCAAGTTGGCCATAAAACTTTGTATCCCTTACTCAAAAATAAATCTTTTGCATCCAAACTTTTGACTAAATAGAGTTAGTTGGCCTTTCTTTTCTGCAATGTCCGCTGGATTTATTGATATATGTCCTTTTTATAATCATGCATAATTTCTGATGAAGGTTGCAAAATCAGTTTCTGTTGTAAAATAACTTTAAATTAGTATTTGTTTTGCTACTAGTGGAGGTCATTTGATTAAGTCTTTCTTTATAAAAATGAGATCTTGATCAGTTTCTTGCTGCCCTCTTGGTATAGAGGTGTTGAGGGTAATTCTCTACTTTCCTTCCTTTCTCTGTATATATTCGCTGTTTTACATGTTATGAAGTTTGGCTAGGTACTGTTGATTACCTTTCCCGTTCTTTCTTTTGATTAATATAGTGGAAAGCCACCTTCTTCTTTCAACAGAAATGAAATAGGAGAGAATTGGAAGTGGCTAAATCCTCAGAAAGAAGAAAACAAGCGATAGAACTCTTTCCCACCACCTTAAAATTAGAAAGAAAGAAGGAGGAAGAAGCAATCTAGTAATAGGACTCTCTCACCATCCCAAGAAAGCAGCAGTGATAGAATTCTCTTCAACCTTTCCTAGCATGAAGCAGTGATTGGACTCTTTTCCATGCCCCATAGTTCACAAAACCTGCATGGAAACTCATTCCCAAGCTGTAAAACAGGATATTTTCCCAAAATATCAAACAAACAAATGGCTATCAGATAACTACATTGTGGTGACCTTTTTGTCTTATTGTCTGTGCCATTATCATCCCTATCATTGTCCCTTGGCCTTTGTTGCTTTGAACATCCTGTGCTTGAAGCACAACTTCTTCAGTCAAGTCAACCTCAACTCAAGTAGTTGAGTCCCTGAACTGAAACACACCTTCACCTTATTTCTTAGACAGCACCCCTGCTCTTCCCTTCCTTTTGAAGCCCAAGAGAGTCGCTGATCAACTTCAAGGAGTTGAGAGCATGACGTCCATGCAACTCATTTCTGTCTTGCATCTTTCCAGTAGCCAAAACACCTCCAAGGCCATAGACACAGAGCCAATGAAGCATAAAATAATCAAGCAAATATCTGGATTGAGCAACATGCAAAGGAGAAAAAAATGTTCCTTGGCAGCCAATGAGCAGTTGAGCGCTTTTCAAGCTTGATGGGAGATAGTCCACTGGAAGACCTGGCATCCTCCTTGGTTGACAGCCCAAGCCTGTGAGCTGGTTTCTCCATGCCTCCCTTAGTTGTGAATTCTTTAGATGAAGAACTCAAGCACAACCTCTCCATGTAATGCATCCTCTCATGCCTCACTCCCTAATGTAAGGGAAGGATTTGTTGCAACTGCCTGTATGTTGATTGGCAAGTAGTGTGTTGCCAATATATACAGAAGCGGCCCTTGTACCATACATAGAATCTCCATCTGCAAACCTTAACTTATCTTCCACAAACTGCCCAAATCCTATTCTCCTCCAAAGCTAGCTACCTAGGCATGGTGAACTTACTACCTCGACCCTTTTATCTTCCCTTTCTCCATTCCAATAGAACAAGCATCACTTGTCCTTGTACTATGTGGATAATCTCATCTAGCTTATTGAATCTATGTTGATACGTTTTCGAATTGGATACATGTTAGAGACTTGGATACTTATTTTTTTTCTTGTTAGAGCTTTTAGAAAGTTGTAAAGAGATGGATTTTTCGAAATTAATTCATTACTATAATAATGTTACAAGTGACATTTTATTGTTTTTTAGATGGGTCAAGAATGTGGTCATTTAGGTACTAAAATGGCATTATGAAATGTCATTTTCTAAAATCCCTAAGCTTTTTAGGAAGTTTCAATAAGAAATATGTATTATTGCAAGACCTTAACAATTGATGTCATTTATTATTTTATATATTTAATTATATAATACTTTAATGTAAATTATTTCTATATGCATACCTATATCTTCCTTTTTTCCTCCTTTTGTTGAGTCACGCCTATTGGAGACACTATCGGATCCAATTCTTGTAAGTTGTAACTATGTTCATGGAACACTAGCTACACCCGATCTAGCAATAACTAAGGACTTAACCTGACAATAAAGTGTTTCATCTTGAGAGCTATCCTTGCATCCCATCTTTTCTCATGTCTCTTGTCTAGAATCTTTAAATCTTTATTGATCAAAGATGGGAAAGAACCTAACTCCCTTTTAATCGGCATTCTACAGCAAAAAAAAAATTGTTAGAGCATATTGGAACTCAATGTGTACTAGGTGCTTTGTTGGAGTGGTAAAACATTTCGATCAAGATTCACTGTGTCGATATCAGGGCCTGCACTAATCGGCCAGCGGCATGATTCAGTACGTCTTTGTGCTGTTCCGTGTCAGGTCGGAATTGACACAGGAGAGAGAGTGGGGGAGAGGGAGAGCTATAGAGAGGGGGGAGAGAGGGAGTGTAGGGAGGCCGGTCGGGGTCACCAGAAGCTTGCGGAGGCCCTCGAATGATCGGAGGAGCAGGAGAGAGGGAGTACTAGAGAGAGGAAAAGAGGGAGAGATAGGGAGCGGGAGAGGGAGGGAAGGAGAGGGAGAGGTTGGTTGCTAACTTTTCTGTGATTTGGCAAAAGAAAATTAAATTGTGATTGAACAATGGTGAATCACTCCTATTTTAATCTGATGAAGGCGGAGAGGAAGGTCTGACCAATCAGAGGCCTCCACAACTCTTCGGCGGCCATTGTCGGCCTCCCCGCCTCTCTCTCTTCTTCTCTCCCTCTTTCTTCCTTCCCCCTCTCTCTATTTTCGGCCTTTTGGTGGCCTTGGCGGGCCTCCAGCGACCTCCTTGGCCTTTCTTCTCCTTCTCTGCCCCCTTGCTCCCTCTCTTCCCTCCCTCATCTTTATCGTTGTTTGTTTTGAACACTGGAATCATCTCGGTCAGCCGTTGGTATGGTTCAGTATGCCCCAAATTGGGTTGTTCGGGATGGTTTAGCGAATCTTGATCTCGATGATGTCAAACCAATCCTTTTTGGCTCAGCTGAGGGCAAAAGTACTATAGATGCCCATAGGCATCATAGTAGAAGAAGTTGCTTTGACACTCACAAGCAAAGTACCCCTTCTGGTCATAATGATAGCAATGGAACCAAGGTGCTTGAGGGTTCTTTCCCTTTTCTATGCTTTCTATGTCACTGGGAGGAAGTCTCCATTGGTGCATTTTCATCTTCTCCTAACCATCCCTGGAAAGAGTAGGACAGGAGCATTGCCTCCTCTTGCTCCTTGATAGTCTATGCCTCGATCCTTGAGGGCTCCGTTAAATGACACCTTTTCCACTCTCCAAATTGTCACGTCATTATGGGGGAGATCAAATTCCAAATTTGTAGATCAGAGTCTGCATAGGTGTCCCCCTTGGAGATTGTGTCAAATACCTCTTGAGTTGATGACCTTAGGCTAGATTGAGTGAGGGAGGTGGTTTTAGAGAGGGAGGCTATAGTTAGTCTATTGAATGGGAAGTAGTAGAAAAGAGAAGGGGAAGAGAAGGGGTTAGTTGTTGCTCTTACATGTGGCAATAGTAGGATACAAATGAGATGATTATATACATGATTTTGATTGGGAATGATCTTTCGAGATAGGCATTATGACCAATAGTGGGATATAAATTAGATGGTGATGTAGATAGAGGTTACCTGCTCTAGAAGCACTAGCAACATCTTATTTCTGTTAGGAAAGGCCACTCAGTAAGAAGACCATGTATGGGAATGAAAATTGTGTGGGTGCATCACAAGGCTAAGTGGGACATCCAACTAATAATATTTGTCTGTGTCAATTTGATGGTAGTTTATTGGTTAGTTCACTTTCTGTTTTTAGTGTAATACAGAGACCTTGTATGTTCCAATGGTAGAAAATTACAATTATCATATGGAGAGTTTGAGTCCAAGTCTGGCTTAAGAGTTTGATGATTGTTCTTGCTGGTTTAGGACAGACAACAACCAAAAGTTTGAACAATCAGTGAAAAGCTTTAGGCAAGAGTAGACATTTCATAAACTTTTCACTAGGTTAAGAATTGTGTGAAGTAGAGACAATTCCATTTTACAGAAGGAAAACCAGAGCTGTTTAAAATTATGGTCTTGCCATTCTTTTCATGTAGATGATGATTATGGATGAATCAGTTGTTTCTGTCTTTTTAGGTGTCATTGCCTAAACTATTTAGGGTAGGATTGTCACTGCCTGTGAATAAACTACTTTTTTTTTACCAGAAAGCTCAGGATGGGGATCCAGATCCGAGTCTATAAAAATTATTTTGCTGCACTTTTCATACACAGTTAATACATTTGAGGCTGTGAGGCTTTATTAAACACTTATTCCTTTTGTGGTGGTGAATCTATGCAAAACACCACAATGCTGACTCTGTGGTTCCCCAGTGGAGGCCTTGTACTGACTCCAAGGACCGGATCAAACAACCCTCATGGGTCATCAGGGTTGACTTCTTTCTCTTGATTTATATTGCTTCTGTTCTTGCTGCTTTGCTAAAAATTGCATGCCATCTCTTCATATGACTACACCAATTTAGTATTAGATCAATCTGATTACTCCTGCTTTTATCTTCTCTTTACTTTTGTGATTGCTTCTCTGACATCTTTGTGGTTTATTCTCCCAAGGTGGCCTGCACAATTGCACCAGCTATTTGAACGTTGAGCATATCCAAAATTTTGTAAGGCTGGCCTGTTTACATAAACTTAGTATTTGATAGACCTCGAAGCTGGCCACATCACTAGCTAGTAAGATCTTGTGTTAGATTACTCTTGAACGTGAAATTCATAAGGTAGAAAATTGGAAAATATCCTCAAAAGGAAGAGCAGGAAAAATTATTCTAAGGAATGATTAAATAATTATAGTATTTTGTAAAATTGTGTAGATCGTATCTGGTGCTTGGTTTCATGATTATGTATCGTATCTGGTGCTTGGTCTCATGATTTTGTATCTGTTTGTGCCTTTGTCACAAAATGGATTTCTTGCAGTGATTAAATTCATTGTTGGACATTCTATATCTACTTAGTCACTCCATATGCCTTCATATATCATGGACAATGCTGCAATCAATTCCAATGTGACCAAAAAATGATAGAGAACAGTTTGAATTTTCTTTTACTAGTAGGGGTTTTCATGGATCAAAGACAAATTTTGTGGTTTAGATCATCTGTTGATGATGTTGGATTTGGAAATGAGTTATACAGAGGAAGTTGGGAAAACAACTTTCACATATTTGTTGAGTAGATTGGGGTTGTCAATATCAAGAGAAAAAGTCTAGGGGTTAAGGTATTAGGGTTTCAAAGAATGGATAGGTTTCCCTAGGAAAGCAGTTATGGAGATTAATGATAACTGGAATGGAATAGAATCATGAAAATAGGAATGGATCAAGGTTGCCAACATGCAGGCCCAGTGGGTTTTTGTTTCTGAGCGTTGGCAATAGCAATGGTTTGGGAAGGGTGCCAGGGCAAGTGTTTGGGAAGATAGGGTATGGAATTTATGAAGGTGACTTTGTTAAAATATTATTCATGGTAGGTGTTGCATCATGGTTACTTGCATTGAGTTTGCCCTCATTTGAAGAGAATTGGGAGAATTATGGCTTATGCATTATGTTTGAAGAAAAATGACGAGAATTTTTCAAAAGTATAAGTAATTAGATGGTATTTGGTAGGATGTACCTTCTTGCAATTGTCATGGGAGTGGGAAAGATATTCTGTTGTTTTGCAGTGAAAACTAAATTTTCCTCTCCTTTGGCATTCTCTATTTATTTTGCATTCTTCCCCATTTTGCTGTTAATATGCTTCATCATTTAGTTGAGGAGGTGATTTTTGCTGTATTATTTCATCAAAATATGATCCTATTGCTTATGTGAAACAATTTTCTGAAATTTCACTTAATCTAACCATTTAATATTTCAGAAACTGACAGTTATACATTTTTAGAAATTCTTTCTGTATTTCCTATTAGCTAGCTTTATCTTGGTTGCCATCATAAATCTTAATGACTGCTTTTAAATTGATGTTGTTTCTGCTTTAATACTTGGAGCTGTTACAATGCATTGCACACTGTTATGTCATCCTTTCTGCAATCCTTGTCATTCTTGAAGATGTCAATTAGAAAAATCTATAAAATAGTTAAATTTACCATAAGAATTTAAGTATTTTCAGTTAGACAAATGAAAATAAACTTGCAAGATGCTTCCTTCCAATAAACTATCAACAGCCAATTGTTCAGGAGGATTTGCAAGAGCAAGATGAGTGGAATGCCGAAGCCTACTTGTCCGAAGTTTATTCTTTGGAAGATGGAGAATTTACAACAAAAAATACTTCAAATGGTATGTTTATTCATGTTCTTTTTGACAGTTAATTGTCAGAGAAAACATGTAGTCATTTGAATGTTAACAAATTTTGTTGTTTTGGCTATACCTTTTTTTTTAATTTACTACGATTTAAAGGTCATCCTTTGGCAATAATGTGAGTGCATGTATCACTTAAGCTAGACATGATCAAAACTCTCAAAAGAGTTACAGCGTTCTCTAGATAAGGCTGGCAGATCTGCTTGGCTTTTTTGAAATATTCTCTTTGGAGGATTTGTTTTCTTTTGCTATTTTTTTCTTCACATGCTATCTATACCTTGTAACATAAACTTGCTTTGAGAAAAGGTTGGGGTGTGATTATTTTGCTTCTGCAGTTTGGAAGTAATGATTTTGTGTATTCCTTTGCGATTAAAATCTTTAGGTTGTGAACTCACATTTCTTTACATGATAAGACACAAAATTTGAAACATCAACACTTTTTGCAGCTGTATTTTCTTACCAGTAAATTCTCTATCAAAATTAGGGTCCTATGGTTGTGTCACATTGTAATGTTGTAGAACTGTTAGTCTGTGATGCTTACGTTCTTAGATTGAAGCTGCTAAACCCTTCCATTTTCCATTCATAATTATTGAATTCTGTTGTTGGAGGATTACTAGCTTCTTTGGTTATTTAATTGTCTTCATTGTCTGAAAAAGACCACATACACCAATTCTATTAGCACCTCCCCTCCTTCCCACACACTAAATGATGTTGTCATTGTCCAAAATGAATGGAGTTCTTGAGGCATATAACAGCTCAAGGGTCCATCTAGTTCCCATATGATTCTGCCCCTTGATTTAAGTACAATGCATGGGATGCACATTTGCTGAAGACACTATGCGTATATTTATCTAATTTCATCTGTTTAGACTACTGCTCACTTTGTACTTATCTCCAGTGACAAAAACTTTGCAGGCATCCTTCTGCAAAAAAAAAAAAATGACCTTTTCGCTAACTGAATAATTAAGTGGATACACATCAACTCTTTGTAGCCAGTGGAAGGTTCAGGTAGACAGGGTTGGAAAGAATTTATCGTGATGCTGTATTATCTTATGCTTTCATGTTAGAACTATGAAAAATACACATGCATTTCTGCCACTGGTGAAATTCACCTTTGATTCCTTTATACTGATGTTGGACTTTGGGTGAGCTCGAAGTATGTGAGATGAAGAAAATTGCTACTTATGCCCTCTCTATTGTTAGGCATACTTGTTCTGTCACTTTCTAGAATATGTCTAGAGAACACAAGTGGAGTGAGTTGACCAACAAGATGTATTCATTTAAGTTATCAGAACATAGATATAAAATTAGGAAAAAAAACCGCTCAACACATTGTTGGGGCCCTCGCCATTATCTTCTCATTTTAGTGAATTGTTGGGCCCTTATTTCACGCCATCATAAAAGTGGTTCACCAGTGAACTTTTTAAGAAATCTTGCCACAAGATCAAGAGCCTCTTGAGTAATCACAAGACTTCATCTAGTCTTATTTTTCTAATATCGTATATATCACTAATCTTAATCAGTCATACATGCATTACATGTGCTCAAATATAGCGCCTACATATTTAAGTACGTTCATGCATATATAGCATAAAGACAAAACTGTATTTCATCTCATCAGGGTCTACATTTTGGATCCCATTTCATTGTTTGTTCCTATCTAGGTCAACTGCAAATTTTAATGTTGTAAGAGCTGGACACATTAATATGAAGTTAGTAGAATTTGTGGGGCAGCTACTCATTCTTTGTTAGAATGCCACAATTGATGCATGCTAGATGTTCTCTTTTAAGATGATCTTTGAGAAGCAATGTTGGGTAAAGTTTTGGAGAGAACAGACTTTGTACCAAAGCAGCCAGTTTGGGAGGCACAAACTTTAATATATATAGGATGACTTTCCAGACCATGACAAGCATGATTTTCCCCCAAGTGGTAACTCACAAGTGTTGTTGTTTATCAATTCATTATATTTTAAGAAACAAATCATTATATTGCCAAATGTGCCTCATCCTTCTTTAGCAGATAAGATGATTGTTTCATGCAGCCTGCCATACTCACAAAAATAAATTTTCTTAGAAGATTTTAGGGCAAGTTGATCCATTGACAACCATAGAGAGAGTAATTTTGGTGAAGTTTTCTTAAGATTAACCACATCAATCAATCATCATTTGGCATGGCTAGCATGTGCAAAAGCACTGGAGGTATAAAAAATCATTTATCATTTGGCATGGTTTACAATGAAGTCAATATAATTTGATGGGCCCTTGCAGTAGGTATAAAAAGTCCCTTGATGACAGCATTAGATTTCTACCAACACAAAAATGCATGCTAAACATGGTCTATGAAAAAAATAGATATCACAAAATGTGGGGCATTGAGATGAAGTTGTTACATGATTATGTGTTTCAATCAAGTGTATATGAATGTAAAATTATATAGAAAGACAACTAATTTGAAACATGAAAGATATTTGATATCGGACTTAAAATTGTGTGGTGTTTCCACACCATATTAAGAATAATAAAAGGGGACCAATTTAACATGACTTCTTGCTATTTATTTTGTGCTCTCATGATGAGTAGGATAAGTGGTAATGGCTTCTGAGTGAACTTTTAAGTGCTCCGCATTCAACAAATTATGATGGGAAGATCATCTTGCAACTAGTGAAACTAATTTTGAGTTGTTTAACTTTAGAGTCTAGATGTTAGCTTGAAATTTCTTCCTTGGGAACAAAATAAATGGTGTTATTATCTTTATCAATTCATTTCTAACAGGTCATAGGAACTTTGAATTCCAGAAATTCCTTATGTTGTAAATGTTTGAGATCCATTTTGACACTACAAGTTACCATAATAATACCATTTCCATACCTATGCTTGTGACCTATTTATTTTGCACATTATTTTTTTTTAAAAATGAACAAACAGTTTTGCTGACCTTTTTCATGATTGCACTAAGTTTCTAATTGACATGCCAAAATTTTGTTCCAGGTTTCAAATTCCGCCTTGTATCGTATAATATTTTAGCCCAGGTATGTGACCTGTTCTAAGAGCATTTTACTTCCAAAAACAATGTTTTAGTAACATTTGTTACTTGATGCTTTTGTTATGATTTTGTCTTGGTATTGAAGGGCCAGTTGAATTAGAAGTGACCTTTTATTATATACTGTTCACATATTCATTTTAATTGTATCACAGATACTTTTGGAAAATAAAGAATTATAAGTTGAATTATTGTGTATGTCTATCCTGCTCATGCTTAATGTGATTCTTTTGTATCTGCATAATATCATGATCTACTATAGGCATGAATAATTTGTAGTAGTTCTACCATCTTTTTTCACATCTACATACAAAAGTTCACATCTTTTTATTGCATCTCTCATCAACTAGCTTATTCATAATAAAGGGGCGCTAAAGCATCATGCCAAACCATGACAATGCTTGGCACACAGTCAGACAAGAATAGATTCTAGTTTAAATAATCCTGAATATTTTGTGCCGATTGTTATTTAACATTTGCATTTCTCAGTTTGAAGTGAATAATCATTTAAATCAACATGACACAGCTATTGATAAATACTAACAAGAAACAGCACAAACAAGCTGGAAATAAGACTACAAAGGAATAAGACTGTGTTCACACATTAATAAAAATTTGTAGGTCGTCACATTTTGCCAGTAGTACAGGAAACACCTCAATGCTCTCATAGTATGTGTCACCTTCATTTGTAACCTTTGGTTTGATAAGATCTCTCTCTCTCTCTCTCTCTCTATATATATATATATATATATATATATATATATATATA
>KE506162.1:128303-139624 GCA_000441515.1 Elaeis oleifera
CCTCTCTCTCTCTCTCTCTTATATATATATATATATATATATATATATATATATATATAGGCTACTAGTGGAGAGTTAAACTACAAGTTGGGTTTTTTTGTTGCGGGGGGTGGGGGTGGGTGGTGTGTTACACCCCAAGACAAAAAACAGGATTAACAAGAATGAAAACAGTGGCAGCCCATGTACTTGTATTGAAATAGCAAAGCAAGCTCCATCACAATGAAGAGTGGAAGTAGCAGGTATCCTTCCAGCTAGCCATTCAGCAGCATAATTAGCTTTCCGAAGTTTATGGTGGGCCCTGAAAAGCTGGAGACTGGATATAGCTTGATGAATATCTCTGAGTAGAGGCTGAGTGCTGTGTGTAAGAGGCACTATAGGTCCATATCCAATGCACAGTAGAGATTGAATCACCTTCAAGTTGCTATATCTTAAAGTATAAATGGCTACCATCAGTGCCTCCAAAGCAGCTCATAGTTCAGAGATTGGCATAGAAGATACATGAACCTGCGAATAGGACCTGACCAAAGTGATTTTGAACAATGAATCCAGTTCCAGCTTGTCCATCTTTAAACGGGCCATCAAATTACTTCCCATCCCATGAGGAGGGTAACCCAACAGACCAAAGTTGAAGGCGAAGGGAGTGAGCTCCTGAAGCTGCAGGTATCCCAATGTCACAGGTCAGTATCCAAGGTAGATGATCGTGCCTTATAAAATTCATATGCAAGTTGGATGGCATAGAAGCCCTGTTATGTAAAAGCCTTTCATTCCTGGAACTCTATAAAAGCCAGCCCAATGCGAACCAATAGACTGTTGATGACTGGGAACTCCCATGAGAAATGCAGCTTAGCAAACATTTAATGGAGTCAAAATTATTCGAAGCAGAAACCTTTGCACTGGTATGGATCCAAGTGGCTCTAGCTGCATGACAATTTATCAAGATATGTTCAATCACCTCAATTCTGCTGATGTCACAATGGACTGATTGATGATTAATCAAGCCTCTTTGTGCCAAAAGAGTTTTACAGGGACCCGTTGCCCAGCAATTTCCACTAAATATTTGAACCCTTGGAACAGCTAAATTATTCCAAAATCAAGAAAGATATGTATGTGAATCAGAATTATGCTTCAGAGGTTTATAGACATGCAGGGCCTTCATATGGTTAGAGCCAGTTTTGCACCAGACCAGTCTATTATCACATTGAAATCTTGGTATAGCCAAAGAAGTGATATCACTAACAAGTTCTGTAGAAAGATCTCCTGCAATAGCTGCGAATGCCAGGTGTGGTAGTTAGGAACTTAGCATGCCTTCACAAATGATAGCAGATCATTAGCAACTAACAAGTGTGATATTTGAGGACCACCATTCCTGGCTGAAACACTTGTGAGTATACCTGCTGTATACAACATTATTTTAAGGATCTAGAAAGCTTATCTGAACAAGTCAACAACATGTAAACAGGAAAGGAGAAAGGGGTCAACCTTGTCGCATACCCAAGATTGAAGAGAAGCACGATTAAGAAGCACCATTATAAACAAACAGGGTCACAAGCACATTCACAGATCCAAAAGACAAGCTTAGAATTAAATCAAAGTGTTGAAGCACTCAGAAAAGAGAGTGCCATTTAACCCTATCATAGACTTTCTCCATGTCAGCCTTGATCATGATCAACGACTTCCTCTTTGAAGCTTTTTTCCATGGTGTGCATAATTTCTTAGGCAATCATCACATTGTTAGTAATACTTCATTTCTGAATGAAAGCCCCTGCTCTTTAGAGACTAGGAGAGGCATAAACTCCCTCATTCCATTTACCAAAATGCATGCCCTATGCCAAGATTTTATGTCCCAGCCATCCTATCCCGTTTCTGTGAGAAATGGGATTGAAATGGGGTTAAAACTCAGAAACCCATCCATGTGAGGAGAGAACATGAAAGAGAAAAGAAAGAAAAGAAGGAAAGAAAGAAAAAAGAAAGAAAGAGGATGTTTATTAGGATGCCTGATCGGGGCTGCTGCTGTAATAGGATGGGACAGCAGGCCATCCCGTTCCATGGAGAAACAAGGACATCTTTATCCCATAGGATTTAAAACCTTCTCCTAAGGTTCGTCATCTTGGTACCGGAACCTATACCAATGAAATCCCGCTATAATTTCGATATATGGTATGGTATGGTACGGTTGTGTCGATATGGGATGGTTTGGCATACCGGTACAGTATTGGCATGGTGTGGTACGCCTTGTACTGCCCAGTATGGGTGGTACGGTGAACGTTGCCTTCCCCTATGCTAGAGAAAAGTTTATCTTGATCATTTCAGGAATGATTTCTGTAATTCTGGTGTGTCTCATAAGATGACTGGATAAAATTAGTTATGTAATTATTAGAATGTCCAAAAACTCAACACTATACTACCATAGGACTATTTATCTAACACATTAAAGAAAAAGATATTCATAGGCATAGATGAAGCTGGGTGTTGAACTTGTATGGCTGTCATCATGTGCAGTTGTCTAGGCATACTAGAGTGGTTCAACTTGACACATGGGTTCGTTCTCCTTTGGTGATCAAAGCTATATCAACAAAATCATATTTTTGGAAAGATACATAAATTCCATATGCTCAGAGGTCCTCGTACTTGAGGGCATAATTGTTCACTATCATTCTTTATTCACACTGGAATGGATGACAGCTTGTCCATGATATATGACGAGGAACATGGAGCAACTAATTAGATACAGAATGTCTGAAAATGAATTTGTTACTGCAATTAATCCATTTTGTAACAAAAGCATGATCTGGTACATATTCATGAATCAAAGCACTGGAAATGGTTTACAGAATCTTACAACCACACTATAATGTATTTTAGCTATTCCTAAGAAGGATTTTCCTGTTCTTCATTTAAGAAATTCACATTCTAGAGTAATCTAACTTAAGAACTTATCTAGCGATGTAAATAGGCCAACTTCAAGATCTATCAAATCCTAAGTTTATGTACGCCAGCCAGCCTTACAAACAAGATTTCAAATGTCATTGTTGGACCTCGTACCAGTTATTTTCTGGAATGGTGTGGTAGCGGGTACCAACACACAGTTATAAGACTATCTTGTGCCAATACAGTGTACCGATTCTGAAAACTTGCTGGAACAGTATAGTACCATTTTGGCTGTCCTGTTCTGGTTGTCTTTGAAACTGTGCTGACACATATCTTGGATGTGCTCAACCTTCAAAATCTCAAATAGCTGGTGTGATTGTGCTTGGTTGCTTGTCACTTTGGGAGCTTGAATCTTCAAATACTGAGATGAGGTCAGAGGGTTTCTGGTTCAGCTTGCCATAAATCACAAGCATCAAGGCCCACTTAGTTCCTGAACTCTAGTATTCCCCACTGGTCTTCCAGTCTCTTGTTTGATTTTTTGGTACTTGATCACATCTGTCCAACCAAATTCCTCTGTGAAATCATGTATCAGCCAATTTCCTGGATGTCCTGTTTAAAAGTGCCATCCTTTGAAAATAAGAAGGTCAGACTAGAGATCATGACTCCAAGACCTCTTAAAAAGCTAAGAGAAAGGGCCCATATATATATATGTGTGTGTGTATATATATATAAAGTTGAGATCCATTTGGGGATTAAACCTTATTGGGCTTAAGATATCTAGGAATTAGTGGAAGTCCTTGGAATAAGGAAAGTTAATATCTTGGTTAAAAGGAATTCTAATTATCATAGATTTATGCCAAAAGGGCTCAAACTTGTGAAGTTATAATTTTATTAGGATTGCCTTTTGCTGTAATTTGGATACCCCTCTATGTAAACTGTTAAGCTTGTTGGATCCACATATTGTATTGTCCAAGTGTACTTTTTAATGAAAGGAATATTTCTTGCGGTGATTCCTTAGAACTCTGTTCTCTCTTATTTTCGTCTTCTCCGCTTCATCTTCTTTCTTAATCAAAATGTTGTAACTTGTAATTCTATCACCAGCATTACATAAGAAATTCACAAGTTTTGAAGTCTACTCATATCTATAATTGATTGCAGAATCCTTTCATAATTCATGCAACATGTTGCCAATCATATTTTGTCATATCATTAAGTGCCACTAGTTGGTAAAAATATAGGTGCGGTAGGAGTGATCCTCATTGTTAGCCTATAATTCTGCAATAGCTGGACTTAACATAATTGAAGTGCAAAATTTGTCCATGCAAATTTTTGTCATGTTTATCCAATAGATTATCAATTCATGTCTTGCATGTGATGCATAGATTATGTTGAAAGTTCCCATCCTATAAATCTGGAATGGCTAATTTTAAGCCCTTTACTCCATCTTGCTATGCAGGTTTATGTGAAGAGTTCCTATTTTCCACACTCTCCATCTTCTTGTCTCAAGTAAATCTTTTAAATCTCTATATTTATTTGTGCAATCATGTGTGTGTGTGTGTGTATATATTGCAAGTAAGATTAAAGAAATCAGCCCAACCCATTGCACAAGCATGAAGAGTTATAACCATGTTAATCAAAAAAATCATGTAGGAATACTTTTCACTACTGTTCAAACTAGTTGCAGCTTTAGAACTTAGCAAATAAATATCTCTTCTAAATAGGATTGGATTTATGGATTAAATTATTAACTTGTGTAAGTTGTAATCTGAAAGGAAGGGCTGAAACACTCTTTTATCTGTGCCTTCAATTCATGACCTATGTTTTCAGTAATTTTCACTCTTATAGTCTTACCTAAACTTACAAAAGTACCAAGCGAGGATTTGGGTCCTGCTGTCCTATTGAGCATAATACCATTCCATTGAGAGAACAGTACCTAGGATGCACCTGGGACACTGGTTCGCCCGTGGACCAAGATGTCTTGACTGTCCTAGTTGATACCAGTGGTGATGAACCATGATACATGTGACTCGACACTTGGGAGTTGGGATGACTTGGTATCCTGCGACATCTTTTTTCCCCCCTACACATTCTTGTTCGTAATGATTGTTCCACACCATCCATCTCCATCCTGATACTATACCAACATAGGACCAAACCAAGACAAATACCAGTACTTGGACTTTAATCCTTGTTACCAAGTGTCTAGTTGTCTTCAAGTTTCCAGCATTTTATCCTCCAAAACTCATGACCAGTACCAAAAATGTTAAAAAAAATATTAAACATGTGAAGAAGAGCTCAAGAGTAAGTTCACCAATCAATGGTACTTTGTTAGAGATAACTTGGTACTTTTGTTAGAGATAACTTGCATGAATGCCTTGTTATTTAAAGTCATACAAAATAGGTGTGATCATTGGAAGAATCCAAACCGTGGTTTGCCATACTAGTCCGCTATGCATATCAACTATACTGTACCATATCCGTATCGAACCAGTATGCGGTATGGGGGCATATCGAGTGTCAGTATACTGAACTAGCTCCCATATTGGGTGTACTGACAGTAATAAAATGATACTGGTATGGTGTCTGGTATCGAGATAGCGAATCTTGATTTGAACACTTTAGATTGATATTATCTAGCAATAAATAATGGGGATTTCAAGTATTATGAAGTGCAACAAGATGTTTTTTGATGCAATATAGAAATCTGTGCCAATTGATAACACTTTTAGTTAACACTAGCAAGATGCTCCGTTCCTTGAGGGCCACTAGGGCTGAAACTGGATCTGATACTAGTATATCGATATTCATATTTGTTTTGTCTGACGAATATAAATATAAATCGGATATTAGTTGAATGCAAAACTTCATATCCATATTTGTTTTAAACAGATACGGAAACAAATTGGATATTGGAAGCATGGATATAAATATGGATGTAAGTTGGATAAGTAAATTTTATGACTATAGAATCAAATATATTAATAAATCGATAATAAATCAAGTTAATAGCATGTTAACACGATTGTATATTTTTCTTAAAAATTAATTAATGCTATATATAATTAAATAGGGTTATAGGTAAAATCAGATATTCGAATATGGATCGGATAGTTGCTTATCCATATGCATATCCAATTTTTTTTGATGGACATAGATACGGATATTAGTCGGATGCTCAAATTTCTGTCAATATCCGGATAGATTTGGATATGAAAACGGATCCGGACAGATATTATTTGATCCACTTTCATCCCTAAGTGCCATAGAGTGTTGTTCGGTGTTTGGTAACATGTTGTATCTGATTATAAAGGAGCATCAATGCTAAAATTCCAGAATACTTACTGGTCTTAGGATGTTCTACAGAGTTCATTAGATAAATGATCTTGTACCCAATTGATATCGTGTGTTCCCTTCAAGTCTTCAACACTTCTTGAGTAAGAAACTTCCTAACTCATGCATATGTTTGATACCTATTCACTACTTACCTATTCACTACTTGCCAGTTATCATTATTTAACATGCTTATATGCATTGGTATTTTATAATTTTAACATCTTTATGTGTATTGACATTTGCCTACTATTTGGTGTCACAGGTGGAAAGCTCGCTCACAAGCTATTTGATGGAATTTAAGAACCTTAGTGCTGACTTCCTCTGCATACAGGTGCAAATTCAACTAGAGGTTTACATATATTTGCTCTTCAAAAAACTAGAATGGGAGCTTATGAATTTGTTGGTTTTGTGCTTATGACTTAACCATGTAGATGCTTTTCTTATTTATCTTCCAATCCTCTCTGTGCCATATATCATAGCAACCATTTTAATAATCTACTCTGCTGGAATGATTCCATTAAAGTATTAAATATGTTGCATTTGGAAGCAGCCCTCCATTTCATCTAAAGTTTGTAAGTTATGCAACTTGAGGCCTGTAATATTTCTGCGTATGATTAGAACATCTGCATTTTCTGGGAAAGGAGCAAATAATGGAGGACATTTTAGCCATTTCTGGGTGTGCAGATCAGATTAATTCAATTACTCAACCATTTACAATTGCCAACTGCTTGTAAATGCATATGTGGAGTTGATGCTCCATTTCTTTCAAGTTCATTTAATCTTCCTAATGCTTAGAGACATAATTTGTTAACTCATATCATGTTATGGGTGGTTGTTTTGATGGTACTTGTGCAGTTTGTTCCAGTTTCAGGATTAGTGTTTTTCGAATGGTAACCATCTAGTTGTATGTGGGACTTTGGCTGTTTTGCTCAGGCCCTACCGTTTAGGCCTTCCTTATATGTGGACTAGCCACCTAGTGGTCCCTAAGCAATCTATATTTTTAGTTTATTTTGAAACACCAATTCTTTTACTTATGTATAACCATAACTATAACCATCAAGCCTTGACCCAACTCCCTAGGGTTGGGTTCATGAATCCTCACTCGCAATGAGTTCCCATTTAGCAATGACTTTGGTGTTATTTGAGTTTTGTCATAGCCTTTTTTCACAATATACTATGTTTGTTATCTAGGTATTTCTCCTATATTCAGTTCTTCCTACATTATTCAACAATTAATAAAGTTTTTCCTTTTGTATTCTCCTCAGTTTCTTTGCATATGCTCATACTAGCTCAGTCGATTCTCCATCACTTAGTTCTTGATTTGTGCAACTCCTGCAACATGCTATGTTACAATTATGTCAAACTAAGTTGCAAATCTTTTCTCCAATTTATAAGGCAATCATTATCCTGCTGGTGTGTTGAAATGGATCTGATGTTGAAAATGGCATAAAATTGAAGTTTCACTTCCACCCTTAATATGCAATAGTTTCATCCTCCCATGTGATGGTTACTAGCTTGAGGCCTTGTCTTGTCTTCTTTATCTGGATTTTGCTCCTAAACTATTCCTTAAAGAGGGGTTTGCTTCCTTCCTTTTCCTGCTTATAGGAAATTTTATTTACCATTTCAGGAGTTAGATGAATATAACAGCTTTTACAAAAGCAACATGGAGAGCCTTGGATATTCAAGTCTTTACATTCAAAGAACTGGGCAAAAAAGAGATGGGTGTGGGATTTTTTACAGGTCTACCAGGTATAAGAACTGTATCTTTCTATAGTGCAATATAGTGTAGCAAATCTACTCTTGTATATCTTTGAGATACCAAAGGTAATGTCTAAAAAGACAATTTCTCTACGAGTCTACATCATCTACAGTGTTCTTTAATGTGCTAGTGTTTAACTTCATTCCTTTTGAACATCTCTGGGTTATGTATCTGTAATTTTAACACTGCTACTTTGGTTCCCCTACTTCTGTTTGGCAGGTCTTTATGTCTGAGTAACAGTCAATTTTTTTTTTAAGTTTGTGCTTCAAATCATTCATTGAAGATAAGAAATGGATCATCTGAACTTGAAATTTTTGAGACCTAAAATCACATGTTTTTTGGTATGTGAAATAGGGATTCTCAAGATGGATCTAGAGTCATTCTTTTTCCTGATATAACCAGATATAGGAGGTGGCAAACAACTGGGAGTTGACAGCAAAATATTTGAGGATTTTGATTTAATGACTGATCTTATTATTCACAAAAACTCAATGCAGTAGGAAGATTTTGTCACTGATTTTTTTGCATGGCTTATTGCTTGCATCAAAGAGTGAAAAAGTTGGAAGGTTATTACCCTAGAAGCAGACGTTGACACCTTTCTTATTTATAAATTTGGATTGAATCACTAATTATTCTTCATATATTCTTCCAACTATTTGAGGTACTAATATCAACATCTTTGGGAGTTATTGTAGGATTCTTACTCCTCTACATGAAACTTCTTATTTTTTAAGTATTCTTACAAATCAAATAACAAATATTTTGATACCTTGTTTTTCTTTCACCATCTTATAGATTACTATGACTTTTGAAAAAACGCACCATGAGTGTTAATTTGAGATGTATGTGATATTTATGAGGAGTATATATGGATTTACTGGGTGACATTCTTTTTTAAATGTTTAACAATGTCATGTTACTTAATCTTATATTGAGTGGCTAGACAGTTGTTGCCCTACTAGCGTGCAACACACTACATTAAAGCAAGATATATTTTTTGGATTATAAGAAATGAGACTTGGGACTAAACTCGGAATTTAAGAAATTTGAGAAAGCTTTGCATTTCAAAGAAACTGAAAAATACTTCATAGAATTTAAGCATTGTGATTATATATATCTTTCTAATCAAGATTTGCTGCACTGATTTTGGGGAATGTACTGATCGGCAACTGGTCAGTATAGTATGATATGTACCCTATTGAGCTCAGGTGTTTTGGAACCAAGAGGGTAGAGAGTGAGTGGGGGGAGAAGGAGAAGGAGAGGGGGAGAGAGGGAGGGAGAACAGGTTTTGTCTTGATCTGATTCAGTATGTCCCAAAGATCCCGATTTGGGACAGTTTGGCAGTCCTTCTTTCTAATTCTTGAAGCCAGTTATTTTCTTAAGGATTGCAGAGGTTTCTTCTTAGTCTTCTTTTGAGAAGTATAAATATTAATTACTAGAATTTGGCATGTGCATTTGCACATGATATTTAGGTATGGATTTTTTAATCAGATCACTATCATGAAATATCATAGAGGAATGGCATTTTCAAAGGGAATTTGCTTAGAAGACATTTTTAAAGGACAGTGCTTTTTTGGTAGACACACCCTTTGTGGCAGTGCCTTTTGGACAATATATATGTCTGAGAGGGAGAAGGAAACTGAAGGAATACAGCTTATATAATGCAAGTGCTCTTATCAATTCCCAGGTTGCTCCAAAGACAAACTTGGAAAGTAGGAAGAGGGGTATGGCTCCCTAATGGTTTTGCTGTTTCAGGAGTCAATAGCAGTTTGAATTAACTAATAGTATACGTATCTTACTATTTTTCCTGTTAATTTCTTATTTCATATATTCATGATCCAACTGGTTGGAATAGCTTAGAAGCTGATGTGCAAAACTGCTATTTTGTCGAATGATTCAAGGGCATTTCCTTATTTATTTATTAAGTTCAACCATAGAATTTACTTCTTCTTAATGTACATTTTGTTCAACTTCTTGCCAATTTTTTGCAGTGCAGAATTGATCCTAATGGAAGAAATACATTACAATGATCTTGTGAACGGTGTTGATTATGAGAATGTTTCAACTGAAATTGAAAGCAATAACACACTTGATGTTGATAGAAGAGAGGAAGCATCTGGAAAAGGTATGCAATTCCTTTATATGAAGTATGGTTCTTTTTTTTGTTATACTTCGTGTGTCAGCAACAGTTGTACCAGTGCACCTTGAGCTCTTTATCCTATAGGGTGCAGTTATAATACATATAGAGTGTAAACAGAGGGCTTGCCAGGTTTAATAATCAATTTGTGGAATGATAATATAACATAACGCCTAAGATTCCTATGAACAAAATTTTACATTGAAGATCTTTTGCCTATGCATTAAATTCTTCCAAATTAATGATCATGGTAGTTTCTAAGGGTGTTGATTTATGGAGGACTTGATGCATAGGAAAGAAGGCAGCATTTTACACCTTGTAGATTTGCATCCACTGATATGTATTTATTTTGCAACTCTGATCATTGAATTTGGCAGTGGACATAACTGCATTCTATGTGTATTACAGCCACATAAATGCACAGAGACACTAATTTGGAAACATGTATGCTTCCTCTGATTTAATAGGCCTTGTGTTCTTTGTCAACCTTTCAAGGATCCCTTGTAATTTGGCATTTTCATATTTTGGCCGTTTATGCTAGTGTAATGAATTTGACTACCTTGATCTATTATCAGTAGCTGTCATTGAAATAACCATAATATCTTGCTTCAAATTTCTAATCTCCTTACATTTAGTCATATCATTTTGGTATCAAGTTATTAATATTCTTGGATATAAGCTCCTTGCAGATTCTACAAAGCGAACAGTCATGGTGATCATGGAGATCCTAATGATCCATGTGTCAGATTGAAACGTGATTGTGTTGGCTTATTGACGGCTTTTAAGCTTAGAGATCCTTCTAATCATTTGATTGTTGTGGCAAATACACACATTTACTGGTAAATGAGATCATTATCAATCTTTGCAATTTTCATGGCTAACAAAGACATTATGATCAATTCTCAATTTCTTATGAAATTTTCAAGTTGTCTCAATCTATTGCTCTGTTTTGACTTGTTATTGAGCTATTCTTTTAATGGATAATTTTTGGATGCGATGGCACTAGTATTTTTTTTAATTATGCCCCTTTTTTGAAAGGATTTTTTACGTACATACTCTCCGGGATGTTAGAATTTGCATAAATACCCTCCTAAAATTGATATTCGCATGTATAGCCTCGTGAAAACCAAAGTTATTAAACCCGGCCGTGCTTTGACCCGGACAAGACATCGGGTCAATGGATCAATGGTCCAACTGTCGGATCAACGGTTGAACCGGTGGGTC
>KE506162.1:140247-150837 GCA_000441515.1 Elaeis oleifera
CAGAGGGGTCGAGTAGAGGAGGAGGTGGAGGGAAGATGTCCCGGATGGTGGAGGAGGAGAAGGCGGAGGGGGAGGGGCCGAGCGGAGGAAGAGGAGGCAGAGGGAGGTCTCGATCGATAGAGGAGGCAGAGTGGGTCAAGCGGAGGGAGGAGGCCGCGGATGGAGGAGGCGGAGGGGCCGATCTTGGGCCTATTCACTGGAGATTTGTCAAAAAATAAGAGGGTTACGCCGCTGTTACTCACCGGAGCTCCGGTCGTCCTCGTCGGCTTGTCCCCAGTCCCGACCACTGCCGTTTGCTCGATCCTTATCCTCGTCGGCCCGTCCACACTCTCCGTTCGCTGCCGCCGCTGCCGACTTGGTCATCGAGGAAGGGGAAGACGCTGACGGGATTTGAACTCGGGAAGCTGGGATTGAAAAGTCGAAGCCGAAGGGACGATCGGAAGATAAGATGAACAGTAACCGGGTTTGCCTCAATCGGGTTTTACCGGGTCCAACGGTTCGCGGTCCCACTGGCCGGTTCGTCCGAATTTCATCGGGTTTTAAACGCAGCCTGTTTAATTAGGCAACCAGTTCGGTCCCATGGCCGGGTCATCGGGTTTCCGGTCCGGCCGGGTCGGGCCGGGTTTAATAACTTTGCGTGAAACACTTGTTTGCATGTATGTCCTTTTTTTCCTTTTTTGCATATTTATGCATATCATTAATGCCGTTAAGAAATTAGCAGTTTAAAATTAAAATGACTGAAAGACCCTTAATGAGTAGACATACAAAAAGAAATATTTATAAGTAAACATGCAAATAGTAACTTTGCGAGGGTATTCATATAATTTAATATATTTAGGAGGATATATACGCAAAAAAGTAATGCTATTTTTATCTATTTCAACTTGTTTTAACATTCAAATTAGTCTAGCATTTGCTCATCAATATTTTTGTATGAAAATATTTCTCAGGAATAGATCCATTTGACAATTAGATAACAAAAATGTTTTGTTATTAGGAAGAAGGGAAGTTCTAGTAAGACCTGTTAATTGAAGTAAGCAGATAATTTCATAATTCTAATTACTTTTAATTAAATAGATATGATTTTGATCAAGGTTCTCAGTTTCGGTATTGGTGGCCGTTCTGTTTGGCCGGTGGCATAGTTTGGTATGGTTCCATACTGGATCGAACTAGTGCGAACCAATAGAGGAGAAAAAGAGAGGAAGAGAAAGAAAGAGGAAGAGAGAGAGGGGGGTCCGTCGAAGAGGCCATCAGAGAGCCTTCGGCTGGCCGTCGTGGCCGGCAAGCGGCATTTACGCCGCCTGCGGCTCTGTGGCGTGAACAGGGGCAATCGTCCCTATTTCACGAGCATTTTTAAAAAAGTTCGATAACAGTGAAGCGGGCAATGGGTTTGCCGCCTTCACTGTTTTTGAGTTTCTTTAAAAAAAATTGAAATAGTGAAGCCGGCAAATGGATTGCCAACTTCACTATTTTAATTTTTTTAAAAAATTCTAAAACAGTGAAGCCGGCAAACTAAATGCCAGCTTCACTGTTAGTCTTCTTTTAAAAACATGAGAGGCAGTCGCTCCTGTTTCGCAACCGCGACTCCGTCCGTGCCACTTGCGCCATTCGATGGCCACAGCGGTCATCCGGAGACCTCCGACAGCCCCTCCGCCATCCTGTCCTCCTGTCTCTGGCAGCCTCCCCCTTTGTCTCTCTCTTTCTCGCTCGTTGCGACAGCTCTATTGGGTGAATCGAGCTTCCACCGGCCTCCGATAGCGACAGAGGGCCACCATCGGCTTCCAGTGGCCTCTCCCTCTCCTCTCTCTCTTCCTTTGTTTCCTTCTCTTTCTTCCCCGACATCGGCATGTGCCATTTTTTTCTGTCCGAACCATCTCGATTCTCCGTCGGTCCAGTTCGGCATCCCCCGAACTGGACGGTTCGGGATGGTTCTGAAGACCATGATTTCGACTAATGGCATCAACTGAACTATTTTGTCAAAGGTATTCATGCAAAAACAACATTTTGTGAGGGTATACATGCAAATATCAATTTTGGAAGGGTCCTCATGCAAAACCAATATTTAGGTGGGCATTCATATAAAAAATCTAAGGATTTTTTTGTATATATATCCTCCTAAATATATAAAATTACATGAATACTCACAAACTTGCCATTTGCATGTATATCCTTATAAATGTTTCTTTTTGTATGTGTACCCATTAAGGGTATTTCAGTCATTTTAATTTTAAATTGCTAATTTCTTAACGGTGTTTGATGGTGTATGCGTACATGTGCAAAGAAAAGGAAATAAAAGAGTATACATGCAAAATAAGTATTTATGAGGGTATATGTAAATATCAATTTTAAAAGGGTATTTATACAAATTTTAATGTTTAGGAGGGTATGTATGCAAAAAACCCTTTTTGAAAATTCTAATTTATATTGTGCTTATGAGTTTCTTTGCTGGATATTTAATTATTAACTTAAAGTCCTGGTGCTGTAGGGATCCAAATTGGGCTGATGTAAAGCTTGCGCAAGTAAAATATCTTCGAAGACGAGTTTCACAATTCAAAGAAATTGTTTCAAACAAATTTTGCTCTACACCTTCAGTTATTATAGCTGGTGATTTCAATTCTACTCCTGGAGATGAGGTTAGTTTTCATTTTACCTTCTATCCTCTCTCTTATGTGTGCATAGCTTCCTATTGATGTCACATGTTCATACTTCATACCTTGTCCAAAAGTTTTCCTCTTAAGGAAAGTAGGAGGGTCTAAGCCCATCCAAATTTATTGAGAAATAAGAGAAAGAAACTAGTACAAATTACAGGGTTACAAACATTAGAGCCAGAGAGAAAACCCTGGTACAACAAGTAAGAAATCAAGTTTAAGTATGAACATGGAATAAAGAAGGCAAAACTTCCAAGGGTTTCCTAATACTCAGGTTTGGCCATGAGAGATAGATCTTGTCAATCTCTTATTGAATTGAGAATTCATGGTTACCTCTTTTTTTTAAGCTCATTCCATAGATCCTTGGGAATTCATATGTCAAAGCCCCATATTTTGTGCAAACATCCTTCTGTAATCTCATGTCTTTAGCATCCCCAATTTCAAATCTGTCTATTCCACAAAGCTATTAATGTTTTCATGATGTCTTTCCAAATATGGGAAATTGGTTTGCCTCATCTTTCTTTAAGTGGTTTCAACTTCACATTCCTATGATAATTCCAAGCTACCTTTCTCTTCATAGGTTTATATCATATCTCAGATACCATCCCCACTTTGCAAGGAGAGCAAGATTCATGTTTGACAGGTTTCTAATTCCGTGCTCCCTTTCTTTCCTTGCATATTGTTGTCCAATTTGCCAAATAGGAAAATCCTTTTGCATTTATAGCTTCCTTCCAGAAGAAGCCTATCCTCATGCTGTCGTTCCCTGACCCAAAAGCATGAGCCAAGTGCATGGCAGATGGCCGCACATCTGTAGGATTTAATCTCTACAGGATATACCTTTTTCATACATAAATACTAATTCAAAATCCAGATAGTGGTACTATTACAACAACAATAATTCTAGAATAATAAATTTAAAATGATTGTCCTGACAATCTTATGAAATAAGTAAAACATGTAGTTGTCTTTTCTATTCGTTAACTTAAGAAAAGTACATATACACTAAAGTAATCCTAGTTCCTTTTCTCTTAGCCCATAGTCCCCATCCAATATACTTTTTGCCATTTGAAAAATATTAAAAGACTTGAGTGAGCTAAAGCTCAGTAAGTCACCTTCTTTAGTTGGATCAAGTATTATTATGCATAAAATATCAATTTTCATCATATAAGCTTTTCAATTAAACATAAAAGCATTTTGGTAAATACTTGACACAAAATATGTTTATCAGTTATTAGTACAAATTTTGAAATATTTAATGCATCTAGCAACATAAATTTTCAAAATATCTAATGCATTTGATCAAGAATAAATTTCCAAATTAACGTATATAAACTCTCAGTTATATCTTAGCATTTGCAACTATGGCCATGATCTGTCTGTGACAAGATTCGAAAAAGACTAGCTACTAAATATAAAACATTTTGTCCATAAGGTTATGCTAGCGATCGGTCTTAATTGGCTAGGCTTGAAAAGGAACTAGTGCTGGTTCATATGGCCACAATTCACCCCGTGACAAGGTAGAGAGACTAGCTCCTGAGTATAGAATTTGCTATCTATTTGCATGTGCTAGTGATCAATCCTAATTTGTTAGGCTTGAAAGGAACTAGCTCTACTCGCAATTAGCCCCGACTGGCTGGGCATGGAAGAACTAATATCTAAATATATGGCCAATGATTAGTCTCAGTGGCTAGATCTGAATTATAGTTACGCTAAAGAGTATTCAATAAATCCATGTCGAAATTGGTTTTGTCAGATATATAGTGAGCATAATTCTTTCAAATCGGTATTAAAATGGGATTTAACATTTTGTTTTAATTACTATCATTATGCAAAGCAATCATCATACATAGGATCATGCTCAAATATCCGTATAGTTTCAAAAACAAGTTTTAACATTTCTTTCAATACTATCATGCAAATCATTCGTCATGCTCATGGTCATGCTCTAGTAACATATTTCATGCTTGATCTTGTAGTTTTTTATTATTCTTCTATGCCGAGCATGTAGAATATTTAATTAAATATAAATATGCGTAAACAATTTTCATAAATTTTAATTTCAAATATTTAGTATGCTTTTCAAAAAAAAGATATATAATAGAGCAAAATAATTTTAAATCAGTGTGTATGGCATGCATGATAAAATCATTAAAGATAGAGATAGTTATAGATCAACTTAGGAAACACTGAGAATATCTTCAACTAAGTTATATGCGACATGGTATAAATGATTAGATTTCCTCTAAAACAAATATAGATATTATTTTATAATCTTGAAAATCCCTTTGAGGGCCCCACCAGGATCATATGTCAAAGTCCTAGATCAGAGGTTACTTCCAGGTCCACCAAATATAGCCAAGATCTGGATGCTCATCCCCGATTCTATAACTAACCTCTAGGATACCAACTCTCTTGATCTAAGATGAGTTTGCAATGACCTCAAATGTGGGGTTAGGACTTCTCATGCGTGACTTGCAATGTAGCGTAGGCGGAGGACCCACCCCACTAGCATCACAACACCTGAGGAAGAGAGAGAGAGAGAGAGAGATAAAGAGATGGAGAAGAGAAGAAGGAGAGAAATGAGAGAGCCGGAGGCAGGGAATGGGGTTTCCATGGGAACAAATGGAGAGGAGGGACAGGAAGGGGAGGAGAGAGGAAAGGGAGCGGCGGCTCACCATTGAGTTGGCCTTGGTTCCTGACAACGCAGTGGGGGCATTGATGAAATAGGGATGGCCCTTTCCTGACCATCATATGGCAGTGCAAGAGATAGAGAAGGGAGGAAGAAGAAGAGGGAGAGGACTTATTGGCTAGGGCTCTGGCAGCTAAGATGGCAGTAGAGAGATAAGTTCTGGTGTCAAGCGAAGCGATGATCTCGGTCACAAGGTGAAACAGGGAAGAGGAGAGATGCTAGCAGAGTGGAGGGAGGGCAAATGGGTGAAATAGGGAAGGATGGTGGTGATGGAAGCAGTGGCCTCCACGAGGTGGTTTAGAGGAAGGTGGTGGCCTCCTTGGTAGCTGGTTGAGAGGGAAGTTGTTTGGGGAGGATGGGGGTTGATCGATTTAAATGGAAGGTGAAGCTGTGGCTTGCCCTCTTTTAGCTAACTGATAGCCAGCTGATGAGTCCTGAGGGGGAATATCGGTAGGCATTGCAATTTTCGATTGGTGCTGCAATCTCCGGCAGGCATTACAAAATGGGGAGGTAGGGGGTTATTGTATGTTTTAAATGAAATAAAGGACACCCCCGATATTTTTTCCTGTATTTGGATTGCAATCGGCAAACCATCTACCAAACATCCCTGGGTGAAGCTGACGAACTCTATGCTGACCTTTCTTTGGTAAATCGGCAAACAATTGGCTGAATTTGGGCTGGTGAACTCATTAATCCCCTTGTGGACTTTGGTTCGGCTGTGCTAGAGTGGGTCCAGTTGGACTGGCTCTCACATATATAATATATTGTCTATCTTTTTTACAACCCACTTTTATAGTAGGAAGATGGGCATATTATAAGTAGGTAGAGAAGAAATTACCGAATGATGCATAGTCAATCTTCCACCAAAGAAGAGAGATCTGCTATTCCACATTTCTAATCTCCTGTCAAGTTTTTTGATGAGAATTCTCCATTCTGCTTTGTTTAATTTCCTGTCGACCAAGGGTAAAACAAGGTAAGTGATGGGAGATTTACAACTTGGGAGCAAAGAATTTGAGCTGTTGCTTGCAAATGGTCCCTACTAAGAATCACAACACTTTTTGATTGGTTGATGGCCAGGCCTTTATTTATCAAGAAACAAATTGTAATAGATTATAATTATTTGGTCAAAAAATAGAGGAACGAGGGTATTTGAGAAATTGAGGGCCTGTTTGGGAAATCCCATACGATTGGGCTGGATATTCTGTTGGATTCATGGAGTGTGTAATCTATTTGGGCAGGGTCTATATCAACCCAATACACCCACAGCTCAAATCCTGCGGCAGGAAAAAAGACCTCCATGGGTCTCTTTGCTTTCCTACAAAGCAACAAGCTCATATATAGGATTTAGGCTAAAACTAGGATGGGCCTTTAGAAAATACAGGCTAGGCAGCCAACAAGCCTGATTCCTGGGGGAAATCTAACCCAATCCTGCTGGATTTTCCAAATAGATCATGATAGTTGGTCATAAGAAACTTTTGCCCTACCAAGGGCTTGATCTCAGGGCATTAGTGTGATTGTAACAATGGAATATTTGTAACATAAGATTGTACTGTTGACCTCAGATGATTCAGAATTAAATTTTATCATATGGCATTAATATAGTCAATGTTTTGATGATTAATGTTCTAGCCCCTAGGCATTGGCTTATTTATTGCACATGCTTGGTCATTAGATTGTATTGGTGACTGCAGAAGGTTTTTTGTATAGTTTTCCAAAATTTGACGATGGACAAAATATTTCCAAGAAATATCCGACTGTGTAGTTCCTAATTTCATTCATGGTAAGCAAGGTTCGCCGTACCGGTACCGGACCCCGTACCAGTGAAATTCTGTTTCATGTCGGTACGCGGTTCGGTACGGTACGGTAATGTCGGTACATTTCGGTACGGTACGGTAATGTCGGTACATTTCGGTACGGCGTACCGATACGAGATCGGTACGGTACGGACGGTACGGAGCGGTACGGACGGTACGGCATTCCATGATGGTAAGAGTTAACCATTCTAGTCATTGGTGGATAGACTTGCGTATTTCTTGGGCCGGGCTAGATCAAAGTTCGATATCAACACAAAAATGGTGAATCTGAGCCTAACTGGATCTGGCTTGGGGCCAGAAATTTGTAACCCAAGCCCAATACCGGGAGAGAAAGAGAGGGTCGGGGCTTGATCTGAGTTGTCCTAGACAACTTCGTCTTAGCTCTGACTTGATGCAGGTTTGGCTTGGCCCGATCCAAGCAGCTCTGGTAGCATGGCTGGGGGGTGCGAGAGGCGGAAAGGAAGGATCAAAGAGAGTGAGTGGTGACTTGTTGAGTCTCTTCGGTGCTAGGAGTGCTAGAGAGAGAGGAAGAGGGAGGGATCCGGGGGTAGGTGCGGGAGCAACTCAGAGCCTGTTGTCTAGTAGGGGGTGTTAGTATGGGAGGTGGCAGCTAGAGAGGAGGGTAGAGAATAAGAGGGCTCTAGATTAGTGTTAAGTCTTCTTATTCTTTAAATATATTAGCGTTAGTCTTCTTATTCTTTAAATATGTTATATAAACAATTATATTATATGGAAAATTGTGCTCGAGCATGGCCCAATTTTTTTCAGGTCTTGAAATCTAGGTCTTGCTTGACTCTTCGAGCTGAAAACATTTGCCTAAGATTGTCAGTACATGGGCCAGGTCGGACCATTTTTGCACAGGTCTATTTGTGAAGCATACAGTCTAGTTCAATGGCACAAGTAGTTCTAGTTGTTCTTTACCATATATTTTCATTAGGTAAATACTCTTAATTCTGTAGGTGCTTTCCTTTTTTTCTCTCACATGATATTGGGAACCAATATGTATTGTTTGATATGCCTTTGGGTTTAAAATTTCTAATTTTATCATCACCTTTTGCACATCTAATAATTTGTTTTTATCCAGGTATACCAATACCTTGTATCGGCAAATTCTGATTCGGAAGCACCGGCAATCCAATTATGCAGTCTCTATGCAACAAATGGAGGAGAACCGCCATTCACAAACTGCACTCCTGATTTCACTGGAACACTTGATTACATATTCTTGTCAGATGCTGGCTACCTGAAACCAGTTAGTTTACTTGAAGTTCCAGGGCCACAATCGGCTGATATTATTGGCGGGCTACCTAACCACTATCACCCCAGTGATCATTTACCAATTGGTGCTGATTTTGTGGTTCTTGGATCTTCAAACTCTTTGATAATTCCCGAACTGCAGGATGTTGAAGACAGACTTTCTAAGTTTGAAATTGGGGAACAGATGAAAGTCCAAAATAATTGATAACATGCTCCTCAAAATAAGTTTATTCATCATTCATGCAAGTGAAAAAAATTACTTTCCATAATGGATGCCATCAACTCATCTTGATTGGGGTGAGTCACATTGGTGGAATTCTTTGGCAAAAGCCAGAACCATTTGTGGACACAATCTCGTGGGACAGATTCTCTTTCACAATGGCATTATCCTTTGGGGGGCTGAGGTTTTTCTTGAAAATATGATATTTTAAGGAAGCTTGAGAATATGCTTAAAATAGCTATTTTATTCTTTGTTGTTTCTGTTAGTCTCTTTTTTGGGCAGGAGCAGTGGATGGACTGGCTATATGCCTGTTTAGATGAAAGATTTTAAGAGCAATGGGCATCCAATCCCATGTTGCCTTATTAATGCCAACCTCTTCTAACTGCAAATATGTGCATCTCTGGATTATGAATGAATGCCTGAAGGCCCGGGATTAAGAAACCTCATCATGCAGTGGATATATTAAGTACTACAGAAGGCAATGGTGCAACTTAGCCGAGTGGTACAGTCTCCTGGGTCTAGCTAAGTTGCCATTTGGTGACAAAGTTTTGCCTTTTTTCTTTCCTTCAATTCTTTTGTGTGACTGGGCATGCAAAGATGATGTTAATGCATGTGAAAGATTTGCTTTTGGAGGTCTCTCAGAGCCCCCTTTTCCTTGAATGTGACATCATACAAAGACTTACAGACTGTTTTTATGAGATCTATGTTTCTGGCATTTACTGGATTTAGACTAAATTTTACACAAGCATAATTCATAAATGGATGCAAATACATGTTAAAGATAAAAGTTTTTGAACTATGATATGAAGTACAGGCTAGTAACGTGATTGTTGGGTCAACATCTGTTGGTTAATTCTGTCCCCAAGTTCATCCTATTACATTGATTTCTATTGTACTAAGCTTGGTTTAAAGTTAAACTGTGTCCAACTTTAGTCTCATCTAGATCAACCCTTTTATTAAACCTGTTATGGATATTGAGTTCCATTACTTATTCAATAAATAAGTTATATTTGGCTTCAAGTCTTAAACTTGCGTACTAAATGAAGAAAGAGATCAAAATATGTCTCATACAAATACTAACTTGACACAATACAGTAAATCACTGACCCCCGCAAGAATGTAGGTTTCTATTTATTAAATAGTGTGAATCATGCATATGGATTAGATTTTGAATTGGATGGTCTATGATTGATTTTGGATGTTAACCATCTTTTTTTCTGCCGAGCTGGCCATTGTAGCAATGCATTTGCTAAATAACATGCGGCATAGCTATGTTATTTTTCAGTATGAGTTCTTTGGTTGGGTACGTGAGATTATGCGATAATTTGATATTTTTAAAATTATTTATCTAAAAAATGATTGTAGGAAAAAATTTTATTATGTTTGTTGGTAGAAAAATATTTGGGAAAATGACATTAAAAAAATTAATACCTTTAGTTGAAGGTAATCTTATATAGAAATATTATTAAATTTTTAAAATATTTTTAAACAAACAACTCAGTTAATAATAGTCGGATAATATCCTTAAATTTATTGGCTATTTATGGGCAATATTAGATATTTATTGGTTCATTTATTGGTCGTTTATTTTTGTTCCAAATATGGTAGCGATTTATTTTCCCATTACTTTCAGCCAAACCAGCCAACCAACCCCTTTGTGACACATGGTGGCATTTTGGGAGGCCTGAAGGCCCTGAACCCCTCTCTAGCTACAATGGTTAGAATAAATAGTCGAATGGTTATGGTGCGAAATTTTTTGTACACCGTCTGCGGTGTAGAAAATCTGATGTGGGGTGCATCGTATCACCTAATTGATCCGCATAGTATTTTTGTGGCATGGTACAATGGATATAACTTCGATGAAGAAAAAAGAAAAATCTGATATACTATAATTTTATAAGCTTTGGAATGCGTTTATATGGTGTATAGATACGGTGGTTAAGATAAATAGTGAAAAGGTAA
>KE506163.1:51194-74086 GCA_000441515.1 Elaeis oleifera
TACTACCAATAGATCATTGAGTTTTCCTTTTAAGAAGAGTATCTTATCAATATTTTTTCTAGTAAATTCATTCATTAATAAGAATTTACTTAATCTTTCATACCATGTATGTGGAGCTTGTTTTAATCCATATGGTGCCTTATGCAATTTATAAACATGATTGAGAAATGTATGATTTTCAAATCTATGTGGTTGTTCAACATATACCTTTTTAGCTATATATCTATTTAAAAATATACTTTTAACATCTGTTTGATATAGTTTGAAATTCATGAAACATGTAAATGCAAGTAATAATCTAATTGCTTTCAATCTTGCTGCAGAAATAAAATTTTATCAAAATCAATACCTTCTTTTTGATTGTATCCTTTTACAACTTATCTAGCTTTATTTTAATAATGATCCCATTTTCATCCAATATATTATTAAATATTCATTTAGTTTCAAGTACAAGATAGTTAGTTCTATCAATTAGAATCTAAATTTTATTCTTTCAAATTGATTTAATTCTTCTTACATAGTATTTATCCAACAAGGGTCATTTTCAGCTTTTTCTATAGTTTTCGACTGTATTTGTGAGACAAAGGCTAAATAATTATTAATATTTTTAAAAAGAGTGAGTTCTTATCTCTTGTGATGGATCATCTATAATTAGATCCTTTGGATGTCCGTGAGCATACCTCCACTCCTTAGGTAGTTCACTTTTTTCACTTTGAGTGGATTCTTCATTCTTCTCTTCTTCATTCTTTGCTTCTTCCTTGATTTCTTGAGTTGGAAGTTCATTGAGGGTGAGTTTTTCAATTCCTTTGTTGATTATCCCTGCATCATCATCAGTAAACTTTTCTTCTAAAAGATTGGTCATTTATTTCATCAAGCATTATATGTATAGATTCTTCAACAGTAAATATTCTTTTGTTGAAGACTCTATAAGTCTTACTATTGGTAGAATAATCTAGGAAGATCCCTTCATCAAATTTTGTATCAAATTTACCTAAACTATCCTTTCCATTATTTAAAATGAAACATTTGCAACCAAAAATATAAAGTAACTAATATTGGGTTTTTATTTTTCAAAGTTCATAAGGGGTTTTCTTCAATATAGGCCGAATTAATGCTCTATTTAGAACATAATATGCTGTGTTGATAGCTTAAGCCCAAAAATATTTTGAGAGATGGCTTTCACACAACATAACTCGAGCCATTTTCTCTAGGATTTTATTCTTTCTTTCAACAACCCTATTTTGTTGAAGTGTTCTAAGAGCAGAAAAGTTATATTCAATCTCCATTTTATTACAAAAATTTTCAAAATATTGATTTCCAAATTCTGTTCCATGATCACTTCTAATGTAAATGATTATTAAATTCTTCTCATTTGTGATCTTTTTATAAAACTTGGAGAATGATGAAAATGCTTCATCTTTTTGAGCTAAAATAATATCCAAGTAAATCTAAAAAAGTCATCTACAATCACAAGTCCATATTTTTTACCTCCTAGGCTTGTGGTCCTGGTTAGTCGAAATAGTTCCATGTGAAGTAGCTCAAGGGTTCTTGAAGTTGAACAATGTTCTTTGATTTAAAAGAATTTTTGATTTATTTTCAAATTGACATGCATCACAAATCTTATCCTTTTCAAAATGAAGTTTTGGTAAACCTTTTACAAGATCTTTTTTGATTAATTTTAAAATCAAATTCATACTAGCATGTCCTAATCTACGATGCCATAGCTAACTCTTCTTATAAATTTTAGCATTCATTGCAACTAAACATTGGCTCTTTTTAGTGAAATGATCATCCAAGTCAACTATATATACATTCCTATATCTATGTCCGATGAGAGCTATGCTATTATCAATAGGGCTAGTGACTATGCACATGAGAGATTCAAAAACTACTTTAAATTCTTTATCACAAAGTTACTTATGCTTAATAAATTATGCTTTAAATCATCTACTAAAAATATATTTTCTATAAAGATAGGAGTGATACATATTTTATCACTTCCGACGATGTGCCCTTTGCCATTATCTCTAAAGGTCATCACTCCTCCTTTCTTAGCTTCAAGAGTGATAAAGCACTCTCTATTACCGTCCATGTGCCTTGAGCAGCCACTATCAAGATAATATTTTTTTTTCCATTAGCTGCAAGGCACACCTACAATCATAAATCAAGTAATGGTTTAGGTATTCAAGTCATCTTAGGTCCTTTAAGGTTAGTAGCCATGGTTCCTTTAGGAACCCATACTTTCTTAATATTTTGACCATTTTTATTTTCTAAAATTACAAACATATGATTTGTGTCCAGATTTACCACAGCAAAATAGATTATGTTTTGAGAAATTGATGATGATTCTTTATAAGAAATTCTTTAAAATTTTGCTTCTTTAAGTTTAAATCCAATTTCTGCCTTATCAAAATCAGCCTTTTGATTATTAAATATCAATTGTAGTTTTTCAGAACTTAATGTGAACTTATCAATCATAGGTTTGTATTTTTTAAGTTCTTTCTTCAAGTTCTGATTTTTTTTGCAGAAATAGATTCTTTTCTTTCTAGATTTCCTCCTTTCTTTAATCAAAGTTTGAATTGATGACTTGAGATTTTATTTTCAAGGTGAGCTTTTTAGGTTCATCAATCAAGTTATAAAATGCTTCTTGTAATTCTTCGAATGAAAATTTAGATTGAGTATCAAGTGTTACCTCATCCTCTTGGACCATAAGATAAAGATTGACTATTTTTTGTGCCTCCTCATCTGAACTTGAATCTTCACTATCGCTCCAAGTAGCTATCATTGCCTTCTTCTTCATTCTCTTGGAGGATTTCTTTAGTAGAGGACAGTCAACCTTAAAATGATCTAATTTCTTGCATTCGAAGCATGTAGGCTACTCCTTGTCTTTGTCTTGAAGTTTGGCCTCTTCTTCTTCATGAATCGTTTAAATTTTCTGATTATGAGGGCCAAATCTTCATCATCATCTCCTTCTTCCGAATCTTCACTTTCTTCATCTTCTTCTTTTGTTAAAACTTGAGAGCCACGGTCTTCTTCTTCTTGGCCTCCTCTTCCAAGTTTACTTCATGATTAACTCATGTGTCATGAGAGAACCAAAATGTTCTTCAAGGGATAAGGTATTAAGATTCTTTGCTTCTTGTATGACAGTCACCTTTGCCTCCCAAGCTTGAAGAAGAGATCTAAGAATTTTTTTCGCAAGTTCAATGTTAGTATAAGATTCACCTAAACTCTTAAGCCCATTAATAATATTAGTAAATCTAGTAAATATTTCAGTTATTGATTCAAAAGGTTCTATTTTAAATAATTCATACTTGTGCACTAGCATGTTATTTTAGATTTCTTGACTTGATTAGCATTCTCATGGGTAACTTCAAGTCTATCCCATATTCTTTAGCTGAAACATAGATAGAAATCCAGTTGAATTGATTGGCATCTAGTGCACAATAGAGTACATTCATTGCTTTAGCCTTTAGTTGTGCTAACTTTTTATCAATGTCATCTCAATCCTTCTCTGATTTGAGAACATCTTTGCCATCAATAGTGATAGTGGATGTGTGAGGTCCATTGATTATGATATTTCATAGGTCATAATCGAATACTTGAATAAAAATTTGCATCCGTACTTTTCAATAGGTATAGTTTGATCTATTAAAGAGTGATGGTTGATTAGTGGATTGTCCTTCAGTAAGAAAAATATTAAGTTAGGTTGTCATCTTGATCTTTCTCTCGAGATCACTAGACAATCGAGTGAATATGAGAGTGCTTGCTCTGATACCACTTGTTGCCCAAAAATATAACCCAAGAGGAGGGATGAATTAGATTTTATAATTTTTTAGATTTAAATGCATATGTGTAGAATAATTATAATTATATGCTGAATATGCTATGACTAAATGAGCAGAAAATAAATAGAGCTGATAAAAAAAATCACACACATAAATAATAAGTTTTATAGTGGTTCGGTGTCAACCCAATACCTACGTCCACTCCTCAAGAAATTCTCTTGAGAATTCTACTATAATCATCAAGATTACAGTAAGATTATTTTAACGGGATCACAATCTAAACCCAATTGGTTTTGCAGGCTCACCAACTAAAACCTATCCCCAAGCTACTCTTAGGCTTGAACAAATCCAATCCAAGGCTTGGATAAGCCTATCCCCCAAGTTTCAAACCCTATTGAACTTGAAATACAAAAATATAGGTGCAGAAATTTAAATACAAGACAAACTTCTTGAAGAGCTGATTTGAAGCTTTGAGGTACAAGATGAGAGGTTGGAGGACTTTTGCAATGAATGCTCCTTCCTTCACTTGAGAAAACTTGAATGCACTATAGGTTGGATGGTTAAAATGAAGTAAAGACTCTTTCTAAGCTCACATGAAGGGTTGCACAGAATTTTGAATGTGTTTCTGATTTTTCTCTCTTGTTGCTTTGTTTCTTGTATTCTCTTACTTTAATACTCACTTAGAATCCTTCTAATCCAAGTTAGGAATACTAAAATAGGTTTGTAGCCATTGGAGTACAAGAAATGGCCATTTAGAGAGCTCTCGGATCAATTTTGTACATTCTGAAAACTAACCGTTACTGTTGTCAGAAGCTGTCGAGTCGGCTTAACCTTTCTTGAGTCAGCTCAAGGTCCCCTTGAGTTGGCTCATGATATTCTTGAGTTGGCTCATGATATTCTTGAGTTGGCTGAGGTGAGTTCTCTAGAAAAATTAGCTCTCTATTTTCTGAGATTGAGCTGGCTCAAGCCCGTACCAGTGCTTTCCTACATATAGGAGCTGGCTCATCCTATGCATGAGTCGGCTCAAGGCCTATGATAGATTTTCAAATATTTCTGAGTCGACTCTTAGGATGTTTGAGTCAGCTCAAAATCTATGCCAAATACTGAATGCATGCCAGAGCCGGCTCAAACTCTTCTTGACTCGGCTCAAGTCCCTGTCTCTTCAAAAAAGTGCTTGGCTTAGCTTTCTAGGTCTTCCTTCTCCAACCTCTTCATTCAAAAACCTTGAGCTTTGACATTATATGATCCAAACTATCTAAATTTTTTACTACACACTCAAATAGATCATTAGTGCTAAAAATCTAATCAAAAGTTTTGTTATACATCAAAATCAATTCCGAAGTTAACAGGTGGCACTCGGTATGGTGGCATAGTGACTGCTGGAGATGGGAAAGGAGGAGGAGGAGGAGGAGGTGATAGGAGATTTGGTGATGGGGAATCGATCGAGAGATGGAGAGTTTAAATAGAGAAAGGATGGAAAGAAGTAGGATTGATTCTTCTCGAATTAAGCCAAATCTCACTGACGTAACCTATCCAAAGTCCTCTCCCACTGGCGCACAAATTCTATCAGGTAACCCATGTCCTTATCCTCTTCCCCATGGCCGTAGATTAATAGAGGATTTGGTTCCTTGACTTCATCCTCATCCTCCTTATTTTCTGTTCTTTTTTTTTGTTCTGATGAAGTCGGTAGAGGATGTCGGCTTTAGGGTGAATCGGGTCCAAAGAGATCGGTTCTCACATTCTCTCCCCTTAAAAATTCATCATCGAAGTTGAGAAATCTAGATCTTTCGAAGTGGAAGGTGCTTAACCCCAAAAGTATACATATACTAATTTGTCTGACTTTGGTATTTCTGTCAAACCAAATGCATGATCACATTACTGAAATGTCCGTAAGCAATTTGACCCCTCAGGTCAATCACAACGCTCATGCATATTTCTATACCAAAGCACAAACTCTTTCCAAGAATACTTCACAATTTGGCACCTCCACATCAATTCTAAAATTTTGCCCCTTTGATATACAATCAAAGATCTCATCTCTTCTCAATCAAAATCAATATGATTAACAGATCAAAAGTTTTCTATCCTATTTCAAATTAAGATATAGACTAATAATATTAGCACTAATTAAGTGATAGAAAATAGAATATAAATGTACATTCATTCAAGATTGATTGGGATCAATTGGATGCAAAAATCTTACAGCAAGATCATTTGTTAAAATCAATTATGCTCGGAATAGATCTTGAAATGAATTTGGCATAAATACTATGATAAACTTTTCATTCTACAAAAGGTAATGACCCACCTTGGCCAGAATCAAATTATCAAATGGATGTTAATATGATCATGATTATGTAGTAATGTTTTCAGACAACAATGATCCATTGTGGTTATAGAAATTATCTCAGAATTGAATCATAAAATTAAATCCAAGAAGATGAGGTATCGATATCAGGATTCCTATATCGTAGTTGAGATCATAGGGAGGGAACAAATCACATTAAATTTATTTAGATGCTTGATAAATAGATTAAATTTAATTAATAATCAACTAACCTCAGATATAAGATGGTCAAAAATTACTTTAACACAACTATTATAGTCACGTCATGACTCACTTAAGAATCCATAGTACTGACATTCCCTTTATACAAAAAAAATCTTTTTTCTTAGAGAATCATATCTTCTATTATAATATATTTCAAACCACAATCAATATTTTTGATCAATTTTAAATGACTAGACCACCACACTTCCACTGCACACTCTGCTCAACATTCTTCAATTTTTTTTAATGATTCCAGATTTAAAATCCAAGCAAAGACTTTGTTGTCTAAAGACTTCAGATCATAATTATCACTCGAGATAATTATCATATTTGCACCATTGTATGATCAAGATATTAACTTCAAATTTGATCTAAGTCAAGCTAACTTTGGATCATTTTGATAATTTAATTAGATAATTTAAATCAATCTCTCTCTTTTGAGAAAATCAACTTCTGACTTATTGATCATGATCCTGTAAATTGCTAGAACATCATAACTAGAGAAATGAATCAATTTAAAAGATCCTCTCAAAACATTAGGTAAATAAAATATTCTTCTTAGCCAAATTTTTATCATGACCATAGAAGTCTTTCTTACTCATAATATCCTTGAGTAATCACTCGATTACCTTCTTTATATTCTCTTATCAATCAAAACAATTATAGTCCTCAAAATCAAGATGACTTTCAATAGATTCAAGATTGCTATTATATCATATTAATTTTCAAATAAATCCATAGTACAACCAATCTATATTACTCAATATATATTTTCTCCTATATCAGTTAGTTAACCTCAATGACTTCCTCAAAATTTAATCTGTGTCAATCTTCTATGTTTCAATTCAAAGGATCATAATTTATATCCATAAGGAGAACTTAGACATTGTGTAACAATATAATTGACTTTAAACATCCATAATTATTTTGAGATAATCAATCAAGATCCAAATTCTATCCCACTCTCACTAATCTAAGTTCTTATGATCTTTAACCTAGGCTCTGATACCCCTCTATCATATCCCAAATCTAACATCCGGATTGGATATGTGATGGCTATACACTCCTTAGGATAAGGTCCTAAAAAATATGTCAAGCTTATCTTTTACTCAATCATTAATCCAACTCAAGCAGTGGTGAAAGCAAATTCAATGATTTCTTTTATTCAAATAAATATAGTTCATTAATATCTCATCGTATCAAGATCAATGTTTATTTAAAATAAACTAAGTGAAATCCTCTAAGATCTTATGCTCCTCACTGCTCGGGTCCCAAGTCCAATAGAATCTTCTAGATCTAAAAAAAAAATAAGAGAATGAGCTTTATGGGCTCAGTAAATTATCAATATCTCTGAAGGATCCAGTATAATTAAAAATTCTTTTCTAAACATACAGTAATTGATGCAAAGACCAATATAATTTGAATTTTTGAAATATGCCATGTGAAACAGCAAGTTTAAAAAAATCTCTCTCAATCTTCGTTGACTACAGCCATGATCAGCTCTGTGATAAGGCCCAGAAGAGACTAGCCCCTGAATACAGAACATCCAATCCATTGGCATGTATCGGTGATCAGCTCCATTAGCTAGACCCATAAGGAAACTAGCTCTAGTTAATATGACCACGATTTACTCTATGACAAGGTAAAGAGATTAGTTCTAAAAATAATATGCAAATGCATCAATGTATGCTAGCAATCAGCCCAACTGGCTAGGTCCAGGAGGACTAACTCTACCAGCGATCAGTTCTGACTGGCTAGGCCCAAGAGAAACATATTTTTAATGTGCGGCCAATAATCAGTCCCATTAGCTAGACCCAGATATAGCCTAACTAGAGAGTTTTTTCTCATGATTTTACCATAACTAAATTTTTATAAATAATCATACTTATTTTATAATAGTATCAACTCAAATTTTTGTATCATCCAAAAGAGCAATAAAATAATATTTATTGAAAAGTACATGCATAGATAAATATGTATAATTTTATTTCAAAAAATCATGCAATATTAATGCAATGAAATCATCTTCTTTCAAAAATTTGTACCATGCAAGGGTGACATCATTCTTGATCCAACTTTTTAATTATTTTTCATGCATAAATACACACTTTCAAACTTTAATAATTTCTTGATATTTTATGCACAAAATTAATTTTTAAAGACATGAAATATGTATAAAAATAAACTCAAAGATAAGAGGGAATTTGCAGTCAATCGAATCCAAAAGTCATGATTTTCGGCATGTGATATAATCCTCAAATCTTGTGCTCTTCGGCAATGAAGGCTCTGATCAAATAAATTATCAGGGCCATTAATCTTCAATTAAGAAAAATTAGATGAAAGAAGAAAGTGAAACTCAGTCTAGCCTCAATCTAGATTAGAATTGGATTGATTCATAGGTCAGATCAACATGGCTCGATGTGACCTAAACTCAATTGGGTTTAATCAATAAGTTAGGTTCACAATTAAATTGAGTCCCTCTCTCTCTTCCTCTCTTTTCTTCTTCTTATTATTTTTTCTCTATTTCTCTTTCTTTCTTCCTTAGAAGAACCCATGGCTTCTTGGGTGTCATGAGGGAGACCGAAGGGTGGAGGGTGTTGGCTGTGATGTGGCCAGAATGGCCGACAGGCTAGCCAATGATGTCGAGTGGCGACGGTCCGACCGACGACGACAGGGGATCAAAAAAGGAAAAGGGCACTACCCAACCTACTATGATGATCATACCTAGGGTTGGAAAGGAAGAAGAGAATGGAAGAAAGCTCACTAGAGATGGCAGCAGCAGCAACGATGGTTGCAATCGATAGTGAAAATCGATGGTATCTCACTCAAAAATCTTTCAGAACAGGTATGGTGGTTTTAGGGAGAAGGGTTAGGGTTTTAGAGAGTTAGCGGCACTCAATATGATGGCACAATGACCACCAGAGTTGGGAAAGGAGGAGGAGGTGATAGGGGATTTGGTGATGGGGAATCGACTGAGAGATGAAGAGCTTAAATAGAGAAGGGATGTAAAGAAGTAAGGTTGATTCTTCCCAAATTAAGCCAAATCTCACTAGTGTAATCTATCCAAATTCCTCTCCCACTGGTGCATGAATTCTATCAGGTAACCCATGTCCTTATCCTCTTCCCATAGCCAAGGATTAACAGAGGATTTGGTTCCTCGGCTTCATCCTCATCCTCTCTGTTTTCTTTTTTTTTTGTTCTGGTGAAGTCAGTAGAGTATGCCAGCTTCAGGGTGAACTAGGTCCAAAGGAACCGGTTCTCACATTCTCCGTCTCTTAAAAAATTTCATCCTCAAAATTGAGAAATCTAGATCTTTCGAAGTGGAAGGTGCTTAACCCCAAAGTATACATATACTAATTTGTCAGACTTTGATTTTTTGTTAAACCAAATGCATGATTACATTACTAAAATGTCCACAAGCAATCTGACCCCTTGGGTCAATCACAATGCTCATGTACTTTTTTATACCAAAGCACAAACTCTTTCCCAGAATACTTCATAATTCGGCACCTCCACATCAGTTCTCAAATTTTGCCCCTTTGATATATAATCAAAGATCTCATCTCTTCTCGATCAAAATCAATATGATTAATAGATCAAAAGTTTTCTATCATGTTTAAAAGTAAGATATAGACTAATAAGATTAGCACTAATTAAGTGATTGAAAATAGAATATAAATGCACATTCATTCAAGATTGATTTGGGATCAATTGGATGCAAAAATCTTATAGCAAGATTGTTTATTAAAATCAATTGTGCTCGGAATAGATCTTGAAATGAATTTGGTATAAGTACTATGACAAAGTTTTCATTCTACAAAGGTAATGACCGACTTTGACTAAAATCAAATAATCAAATGGCTGTAAAGGTGATCAAGATTATGTAGTAATGTCTTCAAACAATAATGATCCATTGTGGTTATAGAAATGATCTCAGAATTGAATCATAAAAATTAAACACAAGAAGATGAAGTATCGATATCAACATTCCTATATCGGAGTTTAGATCATAGGAAGGGAACGAATCACATTGGATTTATTTAGATACTTGATAAATAATTAAATTTAATTAACAATCAACTAATCTTAGATATAAGATGTCAAAAATTCTTTAGCACAACCAATATAGTCACATCACGACTCACTTAAGAATTCATAGTACTTACATTCTCTTTATAAAAAAAAGTCTTTTTTTTAAGAATCATATCTTCTATGATAATATATTTCCAACCATGGTCCATATCTTTTATCAATTTTAAATGAATAGACTACCACACTTTTGCTGTGCACTCTGCTCAACATTCTCCAAAATTTTTTTTGAATGATTCCAGATTTAAAATCCGAACAAAGATTTTATTGTCTAAGTACATCGACCATAATTATCACTTAAGATAATTATCATATTTGCACCATTGTATGATCAAGATATTAACTTCAAATTTGATTTGAGTCAAGCCAACACTGGATCACCTTGACAATTTAATTAGATAATTTAAATCAATCTCTTTCTTTTGAGAAAATCAACTTTTGACTTATTCATCATGATCCTATAAATTGCTAGAATATCATAATTAGAGAAACGAATCATTTAGAAGATCCTCTCACAACATTAGGTAAATAAATATTTTCTTAGCCAAATTTTTACCATGATCATAGAAGTCTTCCTTGCTCATAATTCCTTGAGTAATTATTTAATTATTTTCTTATATTGTCTTATCAATCAAAACAACTATAGTCCTTTAACTCAAGATAACTTTCAATAGATTCAAGATTGCTATCATATCATATTAATTTTCCAAAATAAATCTATAGTACAACCAATCTATATTGCTCAATATATATTTCCTCCTATATCAGTTAGTTAACCTTGATGACTTCCTCAAAATTTAATCTGTGTCAATCTTCTATGTTTAAATTCGAAGGACCATAATTTATATCCATAAGGAGAACTTAGACATTGTGCAACAGTTTAATCAACTTTAAACATTCATAATTATTTTGAGATAATCAATCAAGGTCCTAATTCTACCCACTCTCACTAATCTAAGTTCTTATGATTTTAATCTAGGCTTTGATACCACTCTATCACGCTCCAAATCCAGCATTTGGATCGAACGCGTGATGGCCGCACATTCCTTAGGACAAGATCCTAAAGAATATACTAGGCCTACCATTTTCTTAATCATTAATCCAACTTAGGCAGTGGTGAAAGCAAATCCAATGATTTTTTTTATTCAAATAAAATATTGTTCATTAATATCTCATTATAATCAAGATCAATATTTATTCAAAAATAAACTAAGTGAAGTCCTCTAAGATCCTATGCTCCTCACTACTTGGATCTCCAGCTCAATAGAATCTTTTAGATCTAAAAAAAAAAGAAAGAGGGGTGAGTTTATGGGCTCAGTAAGTTACTAATATCTCTGAGAAATCAAGCATAATTAAATTCTTTTTCAAACATACGGTAATAGATGCAAATACTAATATAATTTGAATTTTTAAAATATGCCATATGAAATAGTAAGTTTAAAAAAAAATACTCTCTCAATCTTCATTGACTACGGCCACGATCAATACTATGATAAAGTTCAAAAGAGACTAGCCCCTAAATATAAAACATCCGATCCATCAGTGTGTACCAATGATCAGCCCACTAGTTAGACCTAGAAGAAAACTAGCTCTAGTTCACATAGCCACGATTTATCCCATGATAAGGCAAAGAGATTAGTCCTAAAAATAAATATGCAAATGCATCAATGTATGCCAGCGATCAGTCCCGACTGGCTAGATCCAAGAGGATTAACTCTACCAGCGATCAACCCCGACTGGCTAGATCGAGAAGAAATATATTTCTGACGTGCGGCCAATGATCAGTCTCATTGACTAGACCCAGATCATAGTCTAACTAGAGAATTTTTTTCTCATAATTTTACCACAACCAAATTTTTCATAAATAATCATACTTACTTTATAACAGTATTAACTCAAATTTTTATATCATCCAAAAGAATAATAAAATAATATTTATTCAAAATTTTATGTATAGATAAACATGTATAATTTTTTTTCAAAATCATGTAATATTAATACAATGAAATCATCTTCTTTCAAAAATTTGTACCACACAAGGGTGACATCATGCTTGATCTAATTTTTTAAATTATTTTTCATGCATAAATACATACTTTCAAACTTTAATAATTTTTTGATATTTTATGTATAAAATTTATTTTTAAAGGTGTGAAATATGTATAAAATAAATCTAGAGATAAGAAAAAAACTTACAGTCAATTAAATCCAAAAGTCATGATTTTTGGCATGTGATCTGATCCTCAGATCATTTGCTCTTCAACAATGAAGGTTCTGATCAAATAAATTATCAGGGCTATTAATCTTCAATTAAGAAAATTAGATGAAAGAAGAAAGAGGATCCCTATCTAGCCTCGATCTAGATCAGAATTGGGTTGATTCATCGATCAGATCAACATGGCTCGATTTGATCTAAACTCAATTGGGTCGAATCAATAGGTTAGGTTCACAATTAAATTGAGTCCCTCTCTCTCTCTCTTCCTCTTTCTTTCTTCTTCTTATTATTTTTTTCTCCATTTCTCTTTCTTTCTTCCTTAGCTGAACCCACAGCTTCTTGGGGTGTCATGAGGGATGATCGGAGGGTGGAGGGCCTCGGTTCTGATGTGGCTAGAACGTACGGCCGACGGGCTAGCCAATGAGGTCGAGTGGCGATGGTCTGACTGACGGCAACAGGGGATCAAAAGGAAAAGGGTCACTACCCAACCTACTATGGTGATGATACCTAAGGTCAGAAAGGAAGAAGAGAAGGGAAGAAAGCTCATCGGAGATGGTGGTGGCAGCGGCGATGGTTGAGCCGATGGTGAAAATTGATAGTATCTCACTCGAAAATCTCTCAAAACAGGTATGTTGGGTTTTAAGGAGAAAGATTAGGATTTTTAGGGAGTTGGCGGCACTCGGTATGGTGGCACAGTGACCGTCAGAGATGGGAAAGGAGGAGGAGGAGGAGGTGATAGGGGATGTGGTGATGGGGAATCGATTGAGAGATGGAGAGTTTAAATAGAGAAGGGATGGAAGAAGTAGGGTTGATTCTTCTCGGATTAAGCTGAATCTCACCAGCGTAACTTATCTAAATTCCTCTTCCACTAGCGCACGAATTCTTTCAGGTAACCCATGTCCTTATCCTCTTCCCCATGGCCATGGATTAATAGGGGATTTGGTTCCTCGGCTTCATCCCTGTCCTCTCTATTTCTTTCTTTTTTTTTTGGTCCGATGAAGTCGGTAGAGAATGCCGGCTTCAGGGTGAACCGCGTCCAAAGGGATCAGTTCTCACAAAAGACTTATTGGAGATCGCTGAATATGCTTGCTGATCTTCTTGCTTCTTGTTTCCCATATTTTTTAGACCAAAATAGGATGGCAAGCTAATGGTTAATTGAGGGTTTGAGTGGCGGGCCACTGACTTATGGCTGGAGATTCAAGAAGAGAAAATTGGCTTTGTGTGCCTCGAGACTTCAAGGATTTTTGAAAAAAATGGAATGTTGCCTACACTACTATAAAACTATAGCATAATAAAATAATAAAGAAGCAAATACTAAAGATAAAAATAAGTTTAATATCTAGAAAATGGTCTCTGATCATCTTTCATTCTCTCCTTTATACACTGATTTTCTCATCATCATCACTACCCAAGACTATATATTATGGTTGGTTCCCCCACTAACCTATTTACTTGGTGGTGATTAACTGCCATTAAATTTAAATACAATTTTAAATTTAGTGGACCGAAGGGCAGGGGCGGGCAGCACAGAGCAGCCACGGGCCTCCGGGCGGGAGGTGGGGGTGCAGAGCAGCTGCAGGTTGCCAGACGGGTGGGGGCATCACGGAAGCTGTGGGCGGTGTAGAGCAGTTGCAGACACTAGACGAGGGAGAGGGTTGGGAGGCGTAGAGCAGCCACGGGCCATCGGATGGGGGTAGGGTGGGAACCATGGGCGCGTGCTAGGGGGTTGATGGCACGGAGAAACTGTGGACCATCGAGGGGGTGGGGTTGGGTGGAACCATGGACCATCAGGGTGGAGGGGGGGACCGTGGATGCGGGTGGGGATGGGGGTGCAGAGTAGCCTCGAGCACCATGGGGGAGGAGGGTTGTGGGGCTGGTGGCATGGAGAAGCCACGGGCTGCGAGGGAGGAAGGCGCAGAGTAGCCATTGATGCTGGGGGAGGGAGGACCCAGAGCATCTTGCTATAGGCGCTAGCGGGGGTCGAGTGGGGAGGGCACGGACAAGCCACAGGTGGCACTGGGAAGGAGGCGCGCGGAGAAGAAACGGGCAAAGGAAGGAAGAAAGAAGGAAAAAAATAATAATAAAATATTATTTTTTAAAAGATAAAATATATAAAAAATAGTAATGTGGAATATCTGAAATATTTTTTATAGTAAATATTATAAAAAAGCAGTACAGCAAAATTCTCCTTTGAATTAGGCTTAAAACGAGATGATACCATCTTCAATGAGTCAACAATGATCATGGCCATTGGCACTTTGGGGTGCGGATCCCTGTCAGATAACAAGATGCCCTTGTTTTTTTAAAAATTAAGTGTACCTTTTTTCTCGATAGCAATTGAGTCTACCTTTAGGGATCGTTCTTTTGTGGATAAATATCATGGAAGAGTTGATCAATTTTTTCATTGATCAATTTATCCATATTCTCATACTTTTTAAGATGGATAAGTTACTTTATCATGGGCAATATTTACTCATAAATAGGAGAAATTTTACCCATCGGGAGGGTGATTAAATCATTTTGCTATCCGCCAGTAAAATAGGTTTCTAATGCTGTACCTAAAATACTCATTCTCATTTCCAATGTCTTCATCATTCCATACTTAATAACTTAGTCAAATCTAAAAAGCATAAGGGATATCATGAAAAATATGGATAAATTTTATCAACTTATCCAGAAAGATAGTAATGTAAAAGAACATGGGTAACAAATTCTGAAGCCACTTTTCTATGTGTAAAAAAATATAAATAAATTATTTTTCTATCTAAATATTATTTGAAAAATATTTATTTAAAAAAAATATAAATATTTATTGACAAATCTTTTATCAATAAAAAAATGGATCCTTGGTGATAACCATTTGTATGGTATTACAAAAGACTACATAATAATTTGTGTTGTGACTCCAGCAATTATGTCCCTTGTAATATCTTTCCTAAGCACGTTTTTGTGCACTGCACGCGGCGTAGAACGCGCGCAACAAATACTTAACATCATCTTATGATACCATCAAATGATTAATTTGCTCTTGACTGAGCTGGAGCATTCGGCCTGCTGAGCATCCTGCAAAATTAAGGTTTACCAATTCAAATCTCAAAGATATCGACTTTCGTATCTTTCACATCAGTAGACATGAAAACTGAGCCCAGATTGAATATCAAAAGTTCATAATTGGATCCCCAGAATAAGTTCCCTTAGATTTCTTTTTTTTCCTTCTACTCTTAAATAGTCTCATAATTAATAGCTTGTGTAGTTAGTTGAAATAGGTCAACAAATTACTAAACTATAAACTTTTTTATTAGGACCAAATTAAAGATTGTTCCATGCAACTTTAACATATTCAGCCTCTCTTAAATATGCATAGCATTTATTTTGTGCTCTTTCAAATCTCATCATATATTTTCAATCAACTTAGTAGGTTGCTGTGTTAGTCTAGGTAAATCAGCCGTTGACACTTCAGATCCAATTCTATAAAATTGAGCATGAGATTGGCTCTCTAACTCTTGCTAAGTATATATAAAATTAGGTGTTAGATTCACGTTATAAGTAAAGGTAGAACTAAATTGTCCCCTAATAAAGTCTATTAATTGAGCCAAATTTGATGAGACGTGCCTTGATTGTTCTGATTTTGAAACAACACATGCTGGTGAGGTGGAAAAATAGATTTAGCTGAGAAACAGATTCCAGTATGCACTGAAAATACCCATATTAGTCTAATTTAGATCCCCATCCGATGCTCCGGATATGAATCCCGACCTTGGAGGGCACATTCTCTCAGACAATTATTGTCCCGCTAATAAGAGATTTGGCTAGCATTCATCACTCGGCTTGCTAATGGCACTGGACTGATTGTTGACTAAAGCATTGGGTCCCGTCATATAGGCATTGAGAACCGTATTATTTCCAAGAGTGAATTGTCCCACAAGTCCACAAACCATTCGGGTATTACATGAGGGAACACTCTACCCCCGGCACTCATGGCAATGCATGTTTCTGGCAATGGGTTTGATCACCCCCTAACAGTAATAACAACCCTGGCTACCGACCTATTCTCATTTCATTGTTGGTCAATTGCATCTCCACTAGAAGCTACACTCGGCCTATAGTTGGCTTGGGCAACTACTTGAGATAGAGCTTGAGGTCTAATAGGAACCCCAAGATTCCGTACATATGCTTCCATGCCCAAAGGTTCCCCCATATAATACTCGACCTTTCGCTTTTGGAGATCTAGCCATTCTAAAATCTTCACATTGTCGTATTTTAAATCTTGGGTGGGTGATCTACTAATGACTTGTGGACTATTTTCAAGTATCTGCACACATGGGGATGTGTTGCAAGATAAATATAAGGATGCGATCAGCTTTTCAATTTGCTTGGTCATTTGAGAAGAAGCATTCTTCTGTTGATTAACAAACAACCTCAGGACTATTGCGAACTAGCTTATCATAGCTTCCAAGAGATCGTTTTGATTTGAATTGAGCGATAGTATCACACAGCTACCTGACTACCTATTGAAACAACACTGCAGTTGGAAATAGTCTTTTTGCTCGCCAGGAGTCATTTGAAGAGACATCCCATGCTAGATTCCTCACTAGCGACATGAATCTACCACGCGGGTGGAGAATTTTCCATCGGCTCAACCCGAGATATCGATTGTCCCCTCAGAATGGAGGAATCTTTTGCATGGTTCTCAGGCTGTACCACAGTGGAAGATTGGGTATCACATATATCTTCCATAAGAGTTGACCAGGCACGCCAAAATTTATTTTCATATTTTCAGACTAAAATGGGACGGCAAGCTAGTGGTCAATCAAGGGTTTGCGCGGCATGCCATTGGCCTGTGGCCAGAGATTGAAAAAGAGAAAATTGGGTTCGTGTGTCTTGAAACTTTACGGACTTTTGAGAAGAAATGGAATGCTACCTACACTATTATAAGGGGGTGCTTGGTTGGGGGAATTAAGGTATGGAATAGAAATCAGAATGGATGACTCTTATTCTAGCCACTTAGTTAGAGGGAGTCCCATTCCGATTTCAATTTCGGAGTGCAATGAGAATATTCCAATCTATCTAGAACTCAATCCCTATTCTGTTCTATGAATTCAAATTTTCTTTCCGATTCTGATTATGGTTATGAACTAAATACTTCGGAGGATTTGGTCATTCCAATTTCTATTCCAGTCCATTCTGACTCCAATTCTGATTGCAAACCAAGCACCCCCTAGAACTATAACAAAATATAATAATAAAAAATAAATACTAAAGATAAGAGATGCATTTCAATATCTAGAAAGTGGTCTCTCATCATCTTTCATTCTTTCCTTATAAATCGGCTTCCTCATCATCATAACTATATCCATGACTACATGTTATAGTCGGTTTCCCCTACTAACCTATTTATATGATGGCTATTACTGCCACTGAATTTGAAGACAGTTTCAAACTCTCCCACCTACATTGGAGTGCAGATGCTTTTTGACTTAGACAAATTTCTTTAGGTTAAGTTGACTTTAGGCCAATTCCTTTTCTACATTTGTTTCTCAACCTATTGGTTTGGATTTTGTCCCACTTTTATTTTCAATTAACTATGCATATTGGTCACTTGATCTTGCTACATGGCATGCGCTCAAGACGTAGTGCAAACACTCCATTTCCTTCATATTAATAGGAAATTAACAATGTTAGTGGAGAGAAGGACAAGAGTTCTTATTGACTTGCTCATCCTCAGAATGATTTTGATGATAACAAAATGCTAAATAAAATGGCACTAATCATATGTTTCAAGGATAGATGTAGGATTTCTTAGGTACTCAAAATGAAGACATTCTCTAGAAAGAAATTCTCTCAAGATGCCAGATCAAAATACATAAAAGAACAAGTTCTCATAAATTTGATCAAAAGGAGTCAACTCCTGGTGATGAAGAGTAGACTCTGGCATGTTGGAGCTCACTGGCATAGACTACAAGTCAACTCCTATGGAACTTGAGTCAACTCTCTCAGTTAGAATAGAAATTATATTTCAGAACCCCTGAAAGGACTGACTCATGAAGAAGTCAAGTCGCTCCTGGATAGGTTGAGTTGACTCATGAAGATGGTGAGTTGACTCTCTCAGAAATGACAATATAGAATTTTTGGATCCTGAGATTGAGTCGACTCCTGAAGAGGTTGAATCGACTCATGGGCTGCTCAAGTTGATTTATGAAAATTGCGAGCCGACTCCTGACATGGAGAAGCAATAATGGCTAATTTTTCTATACTTCTTCAATAACCATTTCTTCACTCCAATGGCTACTTCAATCCTTCCAATGGTCAAAATTCATTCTTCAGCCACTTCTAAGCTTACAAAAGGCAATAAAATCAATTAGAAAGTAAGAGAGCAAGCAAGAGAAGAGGGTTAAAGAGAAAGACAACAATTATTGGAGGGATTATTGAATATCTTTGAGAAAGATAAAAAGAATAGTTGGTACAAAGATTTCACTGAGCTTTCAAGAGAAGTCTCCTCCTTCATCAACTACAATCTCTTAAGCCTCAAAAGAAAAAAAGTTGATCGCTGTTGTAGGCGGTCAAAAATAAACCTAACTCAAACTATATAGATAGAATGAGTCAGGATCATATTCATGAGAATCAGAGGGCTGAGATACAATTAACTAAGTAGAAGAGAAAGTTTGATTCTTAAAAAGTTGATAATAATTTAATTAAAACTAATTAATTTAAATCAAAGATGAATTAAGAGATATATATGATAAAAAGATGTCTTCAGGTTTTCAGTATTGAGAATTATGTCCTAAAGCTAATCGTTTGACGATTGTGCTAATTATAAATGTATATGAATTGATCAATAATAAAAGTTATTTAGCTTTTTTCATCACAAGATTATATCTTCTAACGAACTCCTATATTGTGATGAAGTCTTTAAGATTACTTTGATCGATAAATGAGGATTTATCACATAGTCCTTAAACTGGTTCGCGACCAAACGATACACTATTACTAAGACGATAGCGATATCAAGTGTAGGTTGTTGTGTGCCATATGCATTGATTATTTTGTAACCAAATGGTGTGGAGACACTGATATAGCATACAGATAAGATGTAAGAGTATATCATTATGGAACGTGACCTACTATGGAGTACTCTGCTGTCAAGAGTAGCTCGCGAAGGATATAGGTAGAAGTGTCCCTCCGATCTGAGATCACTACGGTGACTTGTAAGCAACTCACTACACTTTGATGCTGGACTAACTGAATTTCTAATTCAGTGATAGAAGATTTTTGGGTATAGTCAAGTACTTGTCAAGTCAGTGCGTGAGTCAAGATGGGATTGACCCTCCAAATAAGTAAGAGTTAATGTATCAATATATTTCAATTTAGTAAAATCTGAGCCCGAATAATCCATGTGATGGATTTGAATGATTAAATATAATGTGGATAATTTATCTAGAGTTGATAGTTAAACCCTAGGTCATCTTTGAGTATTAGGGTCAAAGGGATGAATTATATAGTAATCATACACCAATAGGTTCTTGAATATTGCTTCGCCATCATTCGACCTATTCGGACGTCGAGTCTTATTGCTAGATGGTTATATCGATTGGTTAAAAATTTATTCCTGTGCTACTGGCTTAGATTCGAACCTACGAGGTCACACTCAAAAAAAATTTCTAATTTATCATGTGGTTGATCAACGATTAAGAATCATTCAAGGATTTAATCGTCAATTTGATTGATAGTTAACTTTATGCAAAAGTTGTAATAAATTTATTCACTGAGTGTTAGTGAATTAATGAAAGATTAATTAGCAATTAGATTGCTGATTAGCTAAATTTAATTAAGCAAAGAAGATTTGATAAAATCTAATTAAATTGATTCAATTAGGTTTGATCCGATTAGATTATGAGATGGCCTAATCACTAAGGGAGAATTATCTCTGATTTGATTAGGATTTTGGTTCAATCAATTCTTAATTGGATTAAATTTGATAAAGAATTTATGAACCTAATTAGATTGGATCTCATCTATTTATTTGGGCTTAAGTAGATGTGATTTGATTTGGAGTCAAATAAGGAACCAAAAGTCCATAAAAGATTGGACTCTTCTTCCCTTGCACCACCTATTTTAGACACCCACCATCCTCACGCTAAAAATGTTTTGTGTGAGGTTTCTCCATGCCATGTACATCTAATGTTGCCCCTTTTTTGAATGCCAAAGTTGGTTAGATTTTGATAAAGAAAATTTTGAAATTTGATTTCAAAAACATTCCTTATCAAGAGGTATTTGTTCTCATCCAAAGCACCCTCCATGCCATACCTTATTTTCCTCTTATTTTATGTGACAAAAGGGAGGATTTCACTATGGAAAATCAGATGGAAATCTGATTTACTATAAAAGCAAGATGGTTGGGGTGTCCCATAATTTTTTGGTATGGGTTTTGTGAGAAAGTGGCGACAACTCTTAAAGAGTCCAACATCTCTAGGACTCTTCAATCCCTATCTTCTTTCACACAAAAATAAAGGCATTTATTCTTTCTTTTGTGCATGTAAGAGATATGAGAAGGTGGTCTTCATGGTGGAGGTGGGGTGTGACTTCATGGCATGGAAAATAGAAGAGAGTCCTCTCCTCTTTGGGTGAGGGAAAATCTAAAATTTTAGGGTTTGTTCCTAAGTGTTTAGAAAGAGAGAAAAGAAGAGAGAAGAGCATCTCCTCCGTGTACTTCTTCCTCATCCTCATTTTCTCTAGATGTCCTTTTTCAATCTCTGGAAAGGTTCAAGAGATTTAAAAAAAAAATTCAGATCAGCCAATAAGATAGTCTTCGCACGCGCTAGCACGGATACGTGTGCGACTGTGAGCAACCAGCAAGGATCTTCTTTACCACATCTCTCAGTAGTGGTGATCATCGATCTGCACTTAAGTATCGAGTTCTGAACTTAGATTAGAAGTAGATTTAATTTACATCTCATATGTAACATGCAGATTTTATTTTCTGATTTTTAGATTTTATATGCTGCATATCATATTATAGATCCTAGAGTAGGTTAATTTATTGATCTGATCATATACATATTAGATTAATAAATTAATCTAATTACTTTTTACTATGATTTATTTCAAAAAATTTTTAAATACATGTATGAAATCGCCTATATTTTTCAACAGTGGTATCAGAACTTAGATTCATTATGACATATTATTGTATATATTAATTTAAATTTAATTTTATTTAGATTTGATATGTGATATCTTAGATCTGAATTTAATTAATGATAGATCACATAAACTAAGATAAAGTTATCCTATTGTAGGGTTTACCTTTTACAGTGAAAAAATTATCCTAATTTGTACTAATCTTTGATAAAATTTGATTTTATATATTACATGTGATGTTTATGATCTGATTTAGATGTGATCTAAGATTGTGATCAGATTTGATGTAATTTAGATTAGATCTAAATTCAAGCATATATAATATACAATTAGATTAGATGATCTGATTAGCAAGTACTTGGATTGGGTTGATCACCAAGCCATTCGATCATAGGAGCAAAAAATATTTAAAGACCCTCTCTTTCATTCGATGAGGTGCTCTTATGGTGTGTAGGGATGCCATGTGATCAAATCTCATGAAGAAAAATGCGAAAGAAAGAACTTATTTTTCTACAAAATTCTAGATCTTGAAATCCTAAGTTTGTTGTATGTGATACAAAATTGTATGAAAAGTAAATATCTAATCTATATGATTAAAAGTATTTTAATCATGAGAAAATAAAATCTAAAATCATAAAAATTTAGATATGATCTAAAAGGATGTATATGATTGATTTTATTTTAGAATTATGCAAGATTTTTCAGATCTGAAACTCTTTGAAATGTGCTCGCATAATTACTGAGTTGATCTAGTTTTAAACTGAGTTGACCCATCCCCTTGTGTAGCCAGCTCGATGTTGATTGAGTCAACCTAGTTTCAGAATAAAAATCTTATATAAAATTTATTATAAATTATTTATAAAATAATAAAAATTAAAATTATTTCAAATCTAAACCTAAACTCATGTTGATGTTGAAATTTAATTAAGAATTAAGTGTAGAATTAATTAGATCTAGAATAATGATTTAAGATCTAATGATATTATATAAAATATAGAGGCATGCGTTAGCTCAAATCAGGTCCTCTTAATTAGGTTAGACCTAAGGTCAGAATCAAAGAGTTAATGGATCAAATAGAAAATTGATTAAATCTAACCAAATATTAAATAAGATT
>KE506163.1:111337-124015 GCA_000441515.1 Elaeis oleifera
AAACGTTGTTGTCCTTGGTAACAACATATCATTTGGTCACGAACTGATTTAAGGACTAAACGATAAATCCTCCTTTGTCGAGTCTAAATAGTCCTAAGGACTTCACCACTACACAGGAGTTCATTAGAAGATGAAACAATTTATGATGAAAATATTAAATAATTTTATTTATTTATAATTCATATACTAATACAAGAAAGAGCACAACCGTCAACAGGCTGACAATTGGCTTTGGGACACTATTCCCAACATCGAGATCATATCCATGGAGATCAGAAGGTTGAGATGCAATTAACTAAGCAAAAGAGAAAGTTTGATTTTTCAAAGGTTGGTAATAGTTTAATTAAAACTAACTAATTTAAATCAAAGATGAATTGAGGGATATATATATGATAAAAGATTTCTTCAGATTTCTAGATGATCACAAATATAGATTCAGATATTTATTTTGATCTAAGTAATTAAATTCATAATCAATTAAGAATCTTGCAAATCAATCCCAAATATAGGCTATCTTGTCGAGTACGAACCATGTCCTGTCAAGATCATGGCCCATCCCCTGAGTATAGACTATCGAATAATTAGATTGTATAGATCCTAATAGGTTATGTAAATATAAAATCCTAGAATAAATTACTTTTGCTGAGTATGAGCCATATCTTGTCAAGATCATGATCCATCCCACCTATAGGTAACTTATTTAGGAATCAAGCATAAAAGAAAGGGAATAGAACTTGAAAGCATTTTATTAATTACAGAGAATAAAAATAAATATACAAAATTATGTAAGGACATCTGTACTCTCTTACAGACTGCACCTTAGCCAAGCATGGCTCCTGGATACATCTTCTGAAAGATTTAAAATCCTGTCACAGCACTTTCTCTTCCAGAAGCAATCTTCTTCTTCTCCACTCTTCCTTCAAATCCTAAAACAAACCTAAAAAATAAAGAAAAAAGAATTTTTGTGGCTGCCCACTGCTTGCTATTCTCTTGTCCACAGTCCCCTCATTTTATAGCCTATGGAGTTTCTCCGAGTCCTGGCCATTCACAAGCTCTTAATTCCTCTCGAATTCATGTCCCAGGCATGTCTAAGCATAACAAATTTTTGGCCATCGGATCATCATCAAATGCCCTAGATCAGGCCTAAACCACTCCTTATCAAATCGAGAAATCACACTGGCCGTTGGATCAAGGTGGCACATGATTTGGATCATTGGATCATGCAAAAGCCCTCCTAGTTCAACCTCCTAGCCAGCATCACATCCCTATCGTTAGGTTGCACTTGGAATTGCTTTGAGTCATTGGATCGTGCAAGATCAGTGGGCCACCACCGAATTATATGGTAAAGCTTGCTACTAGCCGTCTATCAGATGTGGAACACCCCTCTCAACCATCAATAGCGCATAAGAGAACCACCTGCCCCATGCGCCATGATAAAAGACCACCGGCACCGTGCCGGTGAACCGTGCATAGATCGGGCGTACACTGGTCTATGGATCGACTTTGAGCCAGCCCTTATTGCTGTAGACTACTGTGGACTGCTTTGGCTGATTTGGGCTGTGAACCGCACGTGGACCGTGCGGCTTGGGCTGGGCTTGCTTCTGGGCTTTTCTTCTTAATTATTTTATTTTTTTTCTTTCTTTTCTTTTGGCTTCGGGTCTTTATTTGGGGTACAAACTGAGTCTGATTTATGCCCAATATTTTTTGAAACTACAAATTGAGCTCTATGTATTGGCAATCCTCTTTCCTACAAAACATAAGCAAAAGCATCAATTCTTAATAATAAAATCAATTAGTATATATTTTGATGCTTTTATTGGGATATTTATTATACTTATTAGAAGTCAAGCTTCAAAAGAGCAATGTTTCATCATCTTCTTTGAGCATTAAAAGAGTTTTTTTTTTGCTTTTATTTGTGCTAAAATTCTTATACACTATATTTTAGCTTTCTTTACAAATTTTTTTGGAGTGAAAGAAACTTGGATTAGGCCCCTCTAAGTCCAAAATTAGACATTGTAAAGTTTTAGTTGGGGAGTTTGGAAAATCAACTGGGTTGGATTATGATTTTAAAAAATAATTGTGAAAGATTTTAGTTGGTAAGTCTAAAAAATTAACTAGATTTGATTGTAAGCCTAGGTAAAACAGTCGCACTATAATCGGAGTGATTATAGTGGAATTTTTAAGAAAAACTTGGAGAGAGGATGTAGGTGTGGGGTTGTACTGAATCACTACAAATTTATTGATGTTGTGTCATGCTTTGCCTTTCTTGCTTTATCTTTTTGCCTTGTCTTTATTGATTTAGTTACGCTGCTATACATTGCATATTCACCACAAACACTCAAGTTTATTTGATTAAAGCATATAATTGTTTAGATTTTAAATTTGCTAGAAGTTTTTGAAAAATTTAATTCACCTCCTCTTAGGTTGCTAATCTTCTAGACAATAATTAGTATCAGAGCAGATACTCTTATATCCTTGTTGATCTAATAGTCTTGAGCTAAAGATTATGGCAAATCCTGTTGGTTCTACTTTTGCCGAAGGCCAATCAACTTCTAGACCATTACCTTTTAATGACTCAAAATTACATATTTTGGAAAGCATGCATGAAAATTTTTATACAAGCATTAGATTATGACATATGGAGAGCTATAACCAATGAATCTCACACACCCATAATTTTAATCAATGGAATGCCCTCTCTCAAATCGAAAGAGGATTGAAAAGAGAATAAAACAAAATGAAAGGTACATAGCTAAGGAGCAAAATCAAAAATATGGAACAAAAGGCAAAAGATCTAAGGAGTTGGAGGATGATCTTCCACGTCGCCTGCTTCCTCGTCGCTCCTCGAGCCTTCTTGTCTAGGAGCATTCTCTAGTTGTAGCGTGCTCAGGTCCAACTTGGGCTGCAGACAACTGATGGCCTTCTTGTAGTCCTTAAACCCTAGTTAGTAAGCAACCACAAAGCCCTCTGTGATTTCGTCCTAATACTCTTGGGACTCTTGAAACTCAGTTAGTGCCCAAAACTTGCTTCTTGGGCCCGAGTCTCCACCACAGATAATTGTTCCTTTAGCTCCTCGGTGGCCTTCTCAGCATCCTACCTTTTGCCCTTTTCTTCATTGAGGGCAGCTTCCACTGACTCCATCTCCTTCTGGAAGTCGGCCCTCAACATGTCCAACTACTTTTTTTCTTTAGCTGGGACTCCAAGCTAGTGGCCTTGTCCTAGGAAGGTACCAACTCGGCCTACAGTAGGGCTATCTTCTCCTGATACTTCTTCTCCCTCTCTTTAGTGGTATGGAGAAGCTCCTCGATGACTTCGGCTCAAGTGTTGGCAGTCTGGGCCTTGATTTCAAGCTGGGAGTTGAGTCGCTAAAAAACGGTCAACTCCTCATACAAAATTATTACGTTGTGTATCAATTGCAATAAGAAAAAATTTCATTAAGTCACCTACTCGGCAGATGCAACTATTCAGCAAATGAAATGATGATTTAATATAGAGAGAGAAAGGTAGAAGACTTACCGACACCAACGACGTGTAGGAGCCTGAGATAATCTCTGCAACTGGGTGGGCCTTCCTTCTTCCTAGTTGGTAGGTAGCATTACCATCTTCATCAACTCCCTGATGAGTTGATGATCTCGAAGCGCTCTATCAGATGCCTTGAGGTGCATTCCGAGGATGATATAGGCCTCCCTAAAAGAATCTGAGGGGCCATAGTCAGTAGTGAAGGTGGGGGGTGTCAGAGCTTTCCCCTGATCAGTATCTCCGCAACCCGCAGCCTGATCGCCACCCGACTCACCTTGAGTCGGTAAGGCCTGGACCACATTGATAAGCTTGGTCGGGGCCTCAATGATGATGACATCATCATCTACAGAAATGGCGGGCACAGGAGGTGGCGACAAAGACTACTCGAGCAGAGGAAGTCAGGGCGGCGACGGCGACTGTGTGCTCCTTGGCACCCGAGAGGAGGTCCTTCTCTCGATTTCTTCGATGGATCCCAAGAAGGTCCATCGAGCTCGAAACTTAGCACGACGGATGGATTCTATCAAGATTCTCATGCCTACAAGTCAAAGATAAGAGAAATTAGTCCACAAGCAAAAAGAGCAAAAATTGATGAACAGGCTCCAAGAATTCACAAAAGAAAATCTACCCAAATGGTTGGTCTATCTAATCATGGTGTCATACAATGACTGCTCCTCGAGGAGCTCCCTTTGAGTGGGGACCTGGACACCAAACATGAGGTAATACTGTTCCTGATCTTCATCGAGGATTACTTCGTTCTTATTCGAGGAGAGGTTAGGAGTAGCCCAGATCCTAGGGTGGTCGGCACTAATGTAAAAAAATCTATTCTTCCACCCATGAATGGAAGAGGGAAGCCCAGTAATCAACTGATGACGATATCAAGGGCTGAAGAACCATCACTCTCTCTCCCAAAGATGTTTCTTAGTATAAAAGAGTATGAAAAAGAGAGATTCTTGGCTCAAAATGAAGAAGATGGCAAAGGACAATAAAAGAAGACAATATTCTAATGGAGTTGGGGGTAAGTTGGGTAGGAACTATCTCATATAAATCAAAAATATTGGCAAAAAAGTGATGAATAGAAAATTGGAGTCTCGAATAGAGGAACTCCTCATAGATGGCAATGTAGCCATCTAAGGGGCGGACAACCTAGCCATCTTCATCGGGTGCCATCAATCGATACCAACTAGGGATATGGTAATGATCACTTAGCTGTTCAAGATTGACCTCAGATAACTCAAACCTCTCATGGAGCTGGCTGTTCATCCAAACTCTTAAGGATCATGACGATCTTGTTAGTTGTATGTCATAAAAATCAATATGGCTAACATATTGTAATAAATCTAAGGTATAATTTTATACTTAATTCATTGATTTGATCAATAAAATATAAATTATTTTCATTCAAGTGTGATGTATTTTTGAATCGTCTATGAAATTAACATTTCGATACATATTCTTAAGATATTGAGAATTAGAGATATATATATAATTTCTAAATACTCTCGATCATAGTATCATCATAAGGACGATGATCGATCCAAATAGACCAGCGCATAGATCACTTCCTTCAAGGTAGATGAGTCTCTGATCTATAGTATAAGGATACTAAGCGGTGAATGCGGATAGTTGTTAGAGAACAACTAGTACTGAGCATGACCATAGAGAGATCACTTAGATTTCTAATCAATCGTTAGTACTTGTTTCGATGCTGTAGTTATGTGAATGGTCCTTTGACCTACGATAGTATGACTGCTCGCAGTGAGGCTGCTGAGTCTGACGATACATACACATGATCTCAATGAGTCTTTGTAGTGGATGTTGGCGATAGTTGATCCACTATAGGAGTAGGGTATGCATCTATATGGAATCTATCGATCTTGATAGAGAGGAGTAGTCCTATGAGATTTGAGAGGTTAAGTCTGAGAGTCTATGGCCACAGCAGTTTGATTGATGAAAAAGAGTTTTCATGAGGATCGTAATTAGATTTGAGTTGATCGAATCTATCATATGACTGATGATGAGATTTGACGATTTATCCATGATCTACCATTTAGTCGATACTCATGATAGAGGGACTGAATCACATATGAACTATACCTTGAGGTTCTTTTTCAATTCTACTGGATTGCCACTACATACTGCTAGGTATCACTAGTGGATGGTGAGAGCTCATTAGGGTTGCTCAGGATTGACAATCTTTGATGAGTTAGAGAGGAACTGTTCCGAGCCATTGAAAGACGTTTCAATGAAATTATGATGAAAATTATTGTATATCTCGTTGCCAGATAGAATTGAACCTATAGGGTCACACAACAAAGGGATTAGACCTAAAATAAGCAATTGGACTTATGAAGTCTCAATTGGATTTAAAAAATCCTATTAGATTTAGGGTAACCTTGCTAGCACATTGTTGAACTCAATTTTTTTTCATATTTAAATTTTTATTTGATAAGATTAATTCAAGTTTAATTACCTGCTAATAACCTAAATGAATTAGATTCATTGGGCTCCAATTGTTGGATGACTAGGGTTTTGGATCAAATGAATTAAGGGTTTAAACCCTTAATCAATTTCTTTGATAGTTTTGATTGGGCGCCACTTAATTTGATCAAGTTGGGCATGCCTACCTACTAGAGGGCATGTGAGACCAACATGGGGCATCCCCTAGGCCTCCTGTGGCACATGTATTTGTGGATGCAAGGGCTCCAATAGTTAGCACCAAAAGAATCTCTTAAAGGGGGTCAAATAGCTAAAAGAATAAGGATTCCTAATGCAAGTAGGACTTGTATTAAGTGGTTGTTTGATTTTAAATAGAATTCAAACCTTATGCCTATTTAAAGAGGTCTTCCCTAAGGCTCCTTAGGATTGAATTCTAGCACCCCATGCCTCCCTTAGAAGGTCCCCACCCCCCCTCTTCTTCTCCCTTGAAGATCCAATGCCCAAGGAGTTTGGGCATCCCACTTCTCCATGCCCAAAAGGTGTTTGGGCACCCCTTTGCTTGCTGGTTTTCCAACCTTGATTGCTTCATAATAAGAAAAGAAGGTAAAAGAAGAAAATAAGAAGAAGATCAAGGAAGGATCAAAGAGTTGATCGCGATCCAGACTTCGTTCAAATTCGCAGACTGATTTTTCTTAGAGAAAAAAATCAATACCAAAGAGAGCTATTCCAGACTGATCTTGAGTGGATACCCATAGAGACCAAGCACTTGCATAGCTAAGAGAGAACTTACTTTTTTTTAGATCTAGATTTGAAGAAAGAATTTACGAAATAGATATGTGATCCGATCATATATTCAATTTCAGCATAAAATTCAGTACATGTTCAATTTCAGCATTTAAGTAGATCCTAGTGTTCTATATTTTATGCATGCATGATATAATTAAAAAATATTTTAATCTTCTATTCTGCTGTGTTGTTTAGAAAAAAAAATTGAAACATATATGCATACCCCGACACCAAATTCCAACAGTGGTATCAGAGCCACAGATTTCATATGCATGAAATTGTCATACATATTTTGAAAAAAGTTTCAAAAATTAATTTTCTTGATACATGAGATGTATAGATGATTGCTTTGAATCTAAAATTTATTTTAGATTTAATTTTAGATCATATAATTGATATGTGAAGTATGTATAGATCTGAATTTTGTTTTAGAACGGTTTTTAGTTCATATTTATGTGATATGTAGATGCATGCATAAATCTAAAATTAATTTAACTTGATTTATGATTCATATATAAGATATGTGATTACATATTTATGTCTGAAAATTATTATCAATATGATTCATGATTTATATATGGGATATATGACATCATGTTATGATCTGAATTTTTATTTAAATCTAAATTTTACATACATATATGAGATAAATGCTTGTATGTTAAATCTGAAAATTAGTTTCATGATTTAAAATTTATCTTTCATGTAAAAAATTTAGATCTAAAATTTACTTTTAAAATCTAAATTTATGTTTGTGCATGAGGGTTTTGATCATAGAAAATCAATAATTAGGTCATGCAATTAGATTGCATCTAGGGTTTTTGATTTGAACATAATGGATCTAATTCGATTAAGTAATTGATCAAATCGAGTCAAGTATTGATCAGGATTAGGTCAATTAAGTTATAAGATCATACAATTATTGTTAATCAAATCAATTAAATCTCATGTGTAGAATTGATTAATCTAAGGATCTAATTCAGCTCGATGGCTTGAGCCTGATTCGCTTAAGCTAACCAATTTGGATCAATTAACCTATTGATGTCTAAGGCAAGTAATCGAGAGGTGGTTATTTAATTGATTTCGTTCGCTGATCTGATCAATTTATTGGTATCTAAAGAAAGCAATGGGGAGACCCCCATCGATCTCCACTTACCAAGTCAATTTGGAAGATTGAGTCTTGAATAAGATTGCTTGGTGGTTGGTTAGCCCATGCCAATTAGATTGATCATATAATGACTAATTAGATGAGACCTAAAGTTAAATCTCTCCATAAATATTAAGTCTATAAGTCTTTCACCATTATAGATGTGCGGGCATATTACTGGTGTTGATTATTCTCAGCTAGTCATAGTGGTTCCATTGCACCGAGAATATGCAACTACTTTATTAGCAAAGAGTTGCTCCAGGATAAGGATGGGGTTGGGCCCAATAACTGTTAGATGAGGGACCCAATGACGACTTTGCACCTGCTTATGAACGATGGGTCGGGCTTATCTAAAAAGTATGATCAATAACTATTAGATGAGCTCACATGACTTAGAGACCAAGTCACTGCAACATGCTTAGAGAAATATTTGGATAAAAAGTTATCCACGCATCGATGTGCATATTATCAATAATTGTTAGATGAGGTACATGGTATCTGTGGGACCGCAGCATCCATTAGGAATCTAGTTATCACGTCAGGATTTTCATTTTTCACCCGAAGAGTGGAGGCATCCAAAAAATTAGTGATAGTCATTGTTTACATCTTAAAGTCTCTAGAGCAAATATAAATTTAAAGTACAAAAGTCTAATTTGAATCTCTACTCTCGCAGTAAAATAATGTCAGTCTCAAATCCTCTAGCTCACATCCTTGAATCCAATCGTTTGATCGGAATAAACTATAAAGACTAGCTAAAAAACCTCAAAATTATCCTAATTTCTGAAAAATTAGGTCATGTACTCGATCAAAAATTCTTAGTGTTACCAAATCATCCTACTGCAGAGCAAAAAATTGCTTATAAAAAATGGACGAATGAAGACCGTCAGGTCAAGTGCTATGTGCTGGCATCCATGACAAATGTGTTGTAGAGCTAGTATGAGCATATGCTCACTGTCAGGATTATGATTACTCACCTACAAAATTGTATGGTGAGCAGAGCCATACAACGTGCTTTGAAGTATCCAAGAGACTCTTCAATCTAAAGATGCATGAAGGACAGTCAGTCTATAAGTACTGTATGATAGTGATCAAGGACATTGGGGAACTTGGGAAGCTCGAGCTTGATATGCAAAAGAATTATCGATGGATTTGATCCTCCAATCTCTTACTAGTTTATATAGTCAATTTATTATAATTTTATATGAACAAATTTGATTGCACTATATCCGAACTGGTCAACATGTTGGTCACTACGGAAGAAACTTTGAAGAGTTCAAGGGGCATTGTTCTCGCTGTGGAGCAAACTTCTTCGACCAAGAGAAAGTCTAGTTGGAAGAAAAGGAACAAATTTGCTAAGAAGCAGAAGAAAGAGAGTAAGCTAAAGAAGGATGTTCCAAAGAAGGCTGAAGCAAAAAGAAAGTGTTTCCACTGTGATGCTGACGGCCACTGAAGGAGGAACTGTTCACTTTATCTGGAGAGCCTAAAGATCAAGAAGGATGATAAACCTCCAGAAGGTATGCTCGTAATTGAATCTAACCTTATGATTTCTTCTACTTCTAGTTGGATATTAGACTCTGATTCGAATGCTCATATATGTACTTCAATGTAGGATCTAATATAAAGTAAAGGTTGAAAGAAGGTGACATGATCCTTCAGATCGATAATGGAGCAAAAGTTACTGCAAAAGCCGTTGGTACTTATCCTCTTCGATTACCATCAAAATTTAGATTAGATTTAAAAGGTCGTTATTTGTTCCTGTAGCTAGTCGGAATTTGATTTTCATGTCTGTGCTAGCACAGGATGGTTTTGAATTTAATTCAATAAAGACTTTTGTTCTATTTATTTATGAAATAATTAGTTGCATGTGGTTTTTAGTTGACATTCTATATCACTTGCATATTGATGTGAATGTGAGTTTAAACAAATAATAGTGAGTATCATAGGTCAAAAGAGACCCAGAGATGAAATTAACCAGAAGTATTTGTGGCATCACAGACTAGGCCATATTAGAGAGGACAGGATAAAGAACTAAAAAGGATGAAATCCTTAGCTCTCTTGATCTAGAGTCATATTTAGCTTATGAATCTTGCCTTTGAGAAAAATAGCCAAGTTACCTTTGTAGGACATAGAGAAAGGGCCATCGAGTTACTTATCCTGGTACACATCGATATGTGTGGACCATTTGATGTATAGATCAGGGATGGTTATATCTACTTCATCATCTTTACTGATGATCTGTCATGGTACGGGTATGTATATCTAATGAAACATAAGTCTGAAGCTTCTAAAAGGTTCAAGAAATTTAGAAATAAAGTAGAAAATAAATAGACAAACCCATTAAGATTCTTCGATCTGATTAAGGAGGTGAATATCTTAATTGAAAATTTCTGAGATATCTTAAGGATAGCATCATAGTCTCTCAAGGTATTCCTTTCGAAACACCTCAGCTCAATAGAGTATCCGAAAGGAGAAATAGGACTCTATTAGATATGGTCAGATCCATGATGAGCTTCACTGATTTATCCTTATATCTTTAAAGACATGTCTTAATAACTGTAATTCACTTATTGAATAAGATTCTATCAAAATCCATTCTTACCACACCATATGAGATATGGCACGGTAAGAAGTCAAGTCTAGGTTATCTAAAGACTTGGAGATATCCAACTCATGTCAAGAGACAGATGGTTGATAAATTAAATGATAGATCTATATTAACTCATTCTAAAGAGTATCCAAAAGAATCAATGGGATACTATTTCTACTTTTCACAAGATCACAATGTGATTGTGAGTTAGAATACCATATTTCTAGAAAATAATTTATTCAGGATGGTGGCAGTGGGAGGCTAGTTGAGCTCGAAGAGAAGATCTTTGAAGAGCAAAGAACTATGGATCCTCAGGAACCTATTATTCGTGAACTAGTAGTTGATGTTCCTCTACCACCTCGTAGATCTAGTAAGTCTTGACCTCCTGAAAGGTACATAAATATGCTTATGGAGAAAGTAAAGAAATATTCTTTATGCGAGATAATGGTCATGGTGATGATCCTAATACCTTTGACAAGGTGATGTCTGACATCGATTCTGAGAAATGGTTAGATACAATGAAGTCAGAGATTGACTCGATGCACTTGAACTAAGTATGGATCTTAGTAGTTCCACCTGAGGGTATAGTACCCATTGGGTATAAATAGATCTACAAAAAAAAATAGGTGCCGATGGTAAAGTAGAGACCTATAAACTAGGTTTGTGGTAAAAAGTTATAGTCAGCACGAAGGTATTAACTATCAGAAAATCTTCTCATCCATAGTTATACTGAAATCCATCCGCACTCTGCTTGCTGTTGCAGCTTATTATGATTATGAAATTTGGCAGATGGATGTGAAACTACTTTTTGAATGGATATCTTGAGGAAGATATCTATATGGAGCAACCTTTGAGTTTCACATCTGGTAATGGTGATCATAGAGTCTGCAAGCTGCAAAAGTCTATATACGGATTAAAGCAAGCTTCTCGGAGTTGAAATCTTCGTTTGGATGATGCGATCAAATCGTTGGTTCATCAAGAACGAAGAGGAATTTGTGTATACAAAAGGGTTAGTGGGAGTGCAATTACATTTCTCGTATTATATGTAGATGATATTCTTCTCATTGAGAATGATGTTCCCATGCTGACTACAGTCAAAAAATGGTTGTCCAAGAAATTCTCCATGAAAGATCTAGAGAAAGTATTTTATATTCTTAGAATAAAGGTCCATATGGATAGATCTAAAAGGATGCTAAGTCTGTCACAAAAGCAGTACATAGAAAAGTGCTGAAGAGATTTAACATAGAAAACTCTAAAAGAAGACTTCTACCTCTTAGGCATAGAAGTATGCTATGCTATGTATTCGATCTGATATAGCCATTGCTGTGAGTGTCACGAACAAATATCAGTCAAATCTAGGCTAGGAGTGCTGGATTACTGTGAATACATCCTTAAGTACTTGAGAAGCATTTTTAGAGAATTGACAGAGTTAGGAGTGGTAGGATACACGAATGCTGATGATAGAATGTCTACATCAGGGTATATTCTTATGCAACATCGGTTCGGTATGTTGGAAAGCTTCCAAATAATCGATCAATAGAAGCTGAGTATGCAATAGATATGTAGAATAAAATCTGATTTTAATGTTAGTTACAGAATTGAATATCATACTATTAGATGCTATGATAATATACTGTAAAGATAATGGCATCATAGCCTTCGCTAAGGAGCCTAAGCCTCACTAGAAATCCAAGCACATAGAGCAGCGGTATACGTGACTACCTCGAAAAAAATATATTGAGGTGCGAAGAGTAAACTCTATGGACAACGTGACAGACCCACTGACAAAGCAATTGAGCCAACCAAAGATAGAAGTCCACCTTGAGAAGATGGGACTTAGATTAGTGGCCAATTGGCTTTAGTACCTGTGGAAGATTGTTAGATGTATATCCTAGAAGCCAATATAACTGACATATTGTAATAAATCTAAGATATAATTTTGTACTTAATTTATTGATTTGATCAATAAAGGATAAATTATTTTCATTCAAGTGTGATGTGTCTTTGAATCATCTATGAAATTAATATTTTGATACATATTTTCAAGATGTTGAGAATTATAGATATGTATATAATTCCTAAATGCTCTCGATCATAGTATCATCATGAGGACGGTGATCGATCTAGATAGATCGATGTACAGATCATTTTTTTAAGATAGATGAGTCTCTAATTTATAGTGTAGAGATACTGAGCAATGAGT
>KE506164.1:2677-20364 GCA_000441515.1 Elaeis oleifera
CGTTATTTCTAAGCTCTAGTCTCTATCTAAAAACTCTGCTAAAATTTTGTTCGAGCACTCCATTCTTGTTGAAGCAGAGAACTGACTTGAGCATCGGAGGGTCTTGCCGGAGCAACCCCAACTCCGATTTAGACTTTTTTTTGCAGGTCCCGGTGGCGACCGTGGCATCCCCGACTCCAGCTTCTCCGACGTCGGCGGATTTCTGCACCAACAGGGGTCGACTCATATTCTTTAGGGGTCGACTCGTGTTGCTTAATAGCTCAAGATAGCTCTCTGTCTTTTGATTGTGGCCACTTAATGGTCGACTCATCTGCTATCAACTCTTTTTGACCTGGAGTAAGCTCATGAGGAAGTAAGGTCAACTTGAGAATTGGCCAATTTTAGCTGCTCTTTGTCTTTGCCCTTAGATCATTCTAAGGTCAACTTTTGTTCTTGTGGGATTGACTTGAGATGTATTGGGATTGACTCTAATTCAAATCATTTTTTACTACTTTCTATGCATACTGTGAGATCATTTTGGGATCATCTCTTATTCTATTGAGATTAACTTTTGTTCTATTACATAGTTTGATTTGGTCAGCTTGTTGGCATCAAGTATACCACATAGTACAAGTGAAGATGGCATAATATAGATGAATCTACAAAAATAAGAACAATACATAAATTGACTATGCATAATGACATGCATAATTAGATGAGATCTTTTATCTAATTGCATCTTCCATTTATCGGGTGAATCCTATAGCCCTCTAGTATGAAAAATGAAAAATCCTATCAGTAGGTTTCTTAGTATGGTTGAGATCTCAATTTCTCATAAAAGTCTTGTAGATAATATAACAAACATTTATAAGTTCAAAGATAGATAACTCTTACCAATTATGTTTCATGCAACTCCTAACATATCTTTACTTCTAAAATACTTATAGTCTTGTGGATCACACAGCAAACTATAATGTTTTAGTTAAGTCATTCCCTTCATTCCCATATATTCATACTTAAATAATGCCATCCTTGTGGAAGCACAACAAGGTAACACTATCCAAATATGCCATAAACATCACTATGCACTAAGTTAACATCATATCAATCCTCATAGCAAGTCTTATGGATAGCACAATAAACTCACTATAGATTTTAACATACTTTATTGCTTAGCATGAAGGAAGGTATTCATAGTATTCTTAATACTTCACCATTATGACTTAATATAATTTTATAAATGACTTTAGTTTATTTGTTGTCATGCACATCCATGACATGTATATTTCCATCATAGACATCATATACATTTAACTACCATCATTAGAGCATATATTTAAAATTGGATGGTTATGGACTTTCTCTGATGTAATCCATCCGAGTCATTTGGATGGATTATGGGTCTCATCCTAGGTGCATCACAGGTTGAGCCATCTCATGGTCCATCTTTATGTTCCTTTGCTCTTAACTCATATGATAGTCCTGTTTTTATCTCCATGAAGGCTTAATGAATGCTCTATCTTCTTTTTTCATTTGCAAATATAAAAAAATATTTCTATCTATTTAAAATAAATTTTTATGCTATTTTTACATCAATATATAAAAAATTTCAATCAATAGTTAGAAAGTATATAGGAGGGAGAAAGAAGATACAACCAGAAACATAGATGTAGTAGGGCACTAGCTCTTATTTTATCAATAAAATTATAACCATTGTAGATACATCCATTCATTCATCCATCATAAATACATCCATATTCATCCATCACATGGACGCTGATAGTCCATAACCATCCATCATGCAATTTATAATGTTTATAGAAAGTATAAATTTAAACTACTTATGTTATTCTAATTATGATATCATTCATACATATATCATAAAGGTATTATGATGTTTAATTTTATGAGCCCTAGACCCATCCAAGGTTTATATGTGTGATTGGTCTAACTTTTGGGCCGACTAGCATTGAATTATAATTTGGACTCAACTCTTGGTCCAATTTTAACTTTTAATTTTCATATAGGTTCAACTCTTGACCCATTATTAGTTATGAGTCAACCATATGTCAACATTTGACTTAAGTCAACAAACTCTTAGTCAAATCCTAATCTAATTAGAATAATAAAAATCTGGTCAACTTTAATTCGGCAAGAGTTTTAATCTAACTAGGACTATGAATTTTAGTTGACTTTCAAATCATCCAAACCCTAAAATTAGATTGAAGCATCATGGAATCAAATTGCAGCTACCACCTTCAATCATGATTTCCAATATTCTAGCCATGAATGCCCAACCAAGGTAGAGGCCTTGGCTCCCTTGGTGCATGGGTGCATCACTTGCAGCAACCCTTTAAGGCGATGGGAGATTGGCTTCAGGAAGCCCCAATCACATGGTAGCCATAGTAGCCCTTGTCTCATGCATCACACGCATGACACAGCTCCTCTATGGTGAAATCCTAAAGGCATAAGGCTGCCCCATCTTGTCATATAAGTTATAAACCCTTGGCATCTCATATCGAGGTTTGATTATGCATGAAATAATTTTGTTTTTGACAATTGATGCAACAAATTGTTGGAATTTCTATGTCGAGGCATGCATATATGTTTCAAAAATTTTATTTCTAAACATCACAACAGAATAGAAGATTAAAATTTCTTTAAATCTACATCATGCATGTATAAAATATAAACCACAAAGATCTACTTCATATGCTAAAATTGAACATATGCTGAAATTTAATATGTGATCAAATCACATACTTGTTTCGTAATTCTTTCTTCAAATCTGGATCTAAAAGAGAAGAAACTTTCTCTTAGCCACGCAAGTATCCGACCTCTATGGATATCCACTTAGAATCAGCCTGGAATAGCCCTCTTAAAATTGATTTTCTTTTTAAAAAATCAGCCTGCAAATCTGAACGAAGCTTGGATCGCGATCAACTCTTTGATCCTTTCTTGATCTTCTTCTTCTCTTCTTCTCTTGCTTTTCTTCCTTAGATTATACTGCTACTACAGAGTAAAATCAGCTTAAGAGGTGATGCCAACAGCCTTGGACGTGGAAGAAGGAGGGATGCCTAAGAGGAGGGGGCATGTGGATGTCCAAGGGAGAAGAGAAAGCGAGAGGAAGAGAGGACGTGGGGCACTCTAAAGGAGCAGGGGGGCTGCTGGTTTTATTGCCTAGGGATCTGAGTGGAGGTCCCTTTAAATAAGCATAAGATTTGAATTCTATTCAAAATCAAACAAGCTCTTAATACAAGTCCTACTTGCATTAGGTTTTCTAATAACTTAAGTTATTCAATTTTCTTTAGAAAATCTATTAGGCACCAACTCTTGGAACCCTTGCACCCACAAAATCACACCTCCTTTTCCACCCAAGGGATGCCCCATTATAGATCCACATGCCCTCTAAAGGTGAGACACGTCCAACTTGATCAAATCAAGTGGCGCCCCATCAAAACTATCAAGGAATAAATTAAGAACTTGCACCCTTAGTTCATTTGATCTAAAATCTTAGGCACCAACAATTGGAGAGCCCAATGAATCTAATTTATTTAGGTTATTAGTAGATAATTAAGTTTGAATTAATCTTATCAAATAAGAAATTCAAATATAAAGAGAAAATTAGATCCAACCATGTGCTAGCAAGGTTATCTTAAATCCAATAAGATTTCTCTAAACTCAATTGACACTTCATAAACTCAATTGCTTATTCTAGGTCTAATCTCTTTGTTGTATGATCTCATAGGTTCAATTCCATCTGATAGTGAGATATACAATGATCTCTATCAAAGTATCATTGAAACTCTTTTTAATGGGTCGAAATAATTTCACTCTAACTTATCAAGGATTGTTGATCCAGAACTACACTGGTGAGCTCTCACAATCCATCAGTGATACCTAACAGTATGTAGTGACAACCTAGTAGAACTGAAAAGAATCTCAAAGTGTAGTTAACGTATGATTCAGTCCCTCTATCATGAGTCCCGACTAGGTAGCAGGTCATGGATAAATCGTTAAACCTCAACATTAGTCATATGATAGATTCGATTAGCTCAAATCCATTTATAATTCTTATGGAAATTCTTTCCAACAATCACACTGCTGTGGCCACAAATTTTCGGACTTAGCCTCTCAAATCTTATAGGACTACTTCTTTCTATCAAGATCGATAGATCCCATCTTGATGCATACCCTACTCTTATAGTGGACCAATTATCGCTAACATCCACTATAAGGGCTCATTGAGACTATGTTTATATGTTAGTCAAACTCTAGCAACCTCACTACGAGCAGTCATACCATCTCAAGTCAAAAGAACATTCACACAACTACAGCATCGAGACAATCACTGACGATCGAATAGAAATCCAAGTGATCTCTTGTATGGTCACACTTAGTACTAGTTATTCTCTAACAACTATCCGCACTCGTCATCCATTATCTTTACACCGTAGATTAGAGACTCATCTACTCTGAAGAAAGTGATTTGTGCACCGATCTATCCGGATCAATCACCGTTCTCATGATGATACTATGATCGAAAGTATTTAGGAATTAAATACATATCTCTAATTCTCAACACCTTAAGAATATGTATCGAAAGTTAATTTCATGAATGATTCAAGGACATATCACATTTGAATAAAAATAACTTATCTTTTTATTAATCAAATCAATGTATAAAGTATAAAATTATATTCTAACTTTATTACAATGTATCAGCCATATTGGCTTCTAGGACATACATCTAACAATCTTCCACTTAGACTAAAGTCAATTAGCCACTAATCTAAGTCCCATCTTCTCAAGGTGGACTTTCATTTTGGTTGGCTCAATTGCTTTGTCAGCGAGTCTGCCACGTTGTCCACGGAGTCTACTCTTTGCATCTCAATATATTCTTTTCGAGGTAGTCGCGTATGATATGATACCGCCGCTCGATGTGCTTTGATTTTTAATGAGACCTCAGCTCCTTAGCAAGTGCTATGGCTCTATCGTTGTCGCAGTAAAGTGGTATGGCATCTGATGTCATAACCCCAAGTTCTGCGACGAACTTCTTGAACCAGAAGCCTTTCTTTGCAGCATCTAAAGCAGCGACATACTCAATCTTTGTGGTCGAATTTGCTATGATGGGTTGCTTGGAAATTTTTCAGCTAACTACACCACAATTGCAAACGAACATATATCCTGATGTAGACTTTCTATCATCAGGATCAGATATGAAGTCTGAATCAGTATACCCCTCAACTCGCAACTCAAAACCTCCTCCAAAGATCAAGAACAAATCCTTAGTTCTTTTCAAGTACTTAAGAATGTTCTTCACAGCTATCCAGTGCTCTTCGTCTAGATTCGACTGATACCTATTTGTGACACTCACAACAAGGACAATATCAGATCGAGTACACAGCATGGCATACATGAGGCTCTCTATAGCTGAGGCCTAAGGAATCCTACTCATGCACTCAACTTCCTCAGATGTGGTCGGACACATGATCTTAGAAAGATTAGTACCATGCCTAAGAGATAAAATCTTTTTTAGAATTTTTCATGCTGAACCTCTTCAGCACTTTCTCTATGTACAGCTTTTGTGACAGGCCTAGCATCCTTTTAGATCTATCCCTATAGATCTTTATTCTGAGAATATAGGATGCTTCCTCTAGATCTTTTATAGAGATTCTTTGGACAACCATCTTTTGACCATGTCAGCATGGGAATATCATTCCCAATGAAGAGAATATCATCCACGTACAATATGAGGAATATTGTTGCGCTCCCACTGATCCTTTTGTATACACATGTTTCCTCTTCATTTTTGATGAAATCAAATGATTTGATCACATCATCAAAATGATGATTCCAACTTCGAAAAGCTTGCTTTAATCCGTATATGGACCTTTATAGCTTGCAGACTCTGTGATCACCATCACCAAATGTAAACCCAAAGGCTGCTCCATATAGATATCTTCCTCAAGATATCCATTCAAAAAATAATTTCACATCCATCTGTTAGATTTTATAATTATAATAGACTACAACAGCAAGCAAAGTGTGGATGGATTTCAACATGGCTACGGACGAGAAGTTTTCTTAATAGTCAATACCCTCGCGCTGACTATAATCTTTTGCCACAAGCCTAACTTTATAGGTTTCTATCTTACCATCGGTATCTATTTTCTTTGTAGATCCATTTACACCCATTGGGTACAATACCCTCAGGTGGATCCACTAAGGTCCATACTTGGTTCGAGTGCATCGAGTCAATTTCTGATTTCATTGCATCTAACCATTTCTCGAAATCGATGTCAGACATCACCTCGTCAAAGGTATTAGGATCATCACCATGACCCTTATCTCTCATAAGGAATATTCTTATACTTCCTCCGTAAGCATACCCATGGACCTTTCAAGAGGTTGGAAGATCTTGCTAGATCTACGAGGTGGTAGAGGAACGTTAACTATTAGCTCATGAATAATGGATTCCTGAGGATTTATAGCTCTTTGCTCTTCAGAGACTTTGTCTTCAAGCTCAACTAACCTCCCACTGCCACCATCATGGATAAATTATTTTTCTAGAAATATGACGTTCCGACTCACAATCACATTGTGAACTTGTGAAAAGTAGAAGTAGTATCCTATGGATTCTTTTGGATACCCTATGAAGTGAGCTATTATAGATCTATCCTCTAGGTTTTCAGCCATCTGTCTTTTGACATAGACCGAACATCCCCAAGTCTTAAGATAGCCTAGACTCGACTTCTTATTGTACCATATCTCATACGGTATGGTAGGAATGGACTTTGATGGAACTCTATTCAATAGGTGAATGGTGGTTAATAAGGCATGTCTTCAAAAATATAAGGATAGATCAGTGAAGCTCAGCATGGACCTGACCATATCCAATAGAGTTCTATTTTTCTTTCGGATCCCCCATTGAGCTGAGGTGTTCCAAGAGGAATCTATTGAGAAACTATATCACTATCTTTAAGATATCTCAAAAATTTTTGACTAAGGTATTCACCTCTTTGATCAGATCGAAGAACCTTAATGGGCTTATCTATTTATTTTCTACTTCATTTCTGAATTTCTTAAACTTTTCAAAGACTTCAGACTTATGTTTCATTAGATACACATTACCATACCTAGACAGATTATCGGTAAAGATAATGACGTAGCTGTAACCATCCCTGGCTTGTACATCAAATGACCCACACACATCGGTGTATACCAAGATAAGTAACTCAGTGGCTCTTTCCCCATGTCCTACAAAGGATAACTTGGCTATTTTTTCTCGAAGATAAGATTCATAAGCTGGATACGACTCTGGATTAAGAGGGCCAAGGATCCTATCCCTTTTCAATTTTTTATCCTATCCTCTCCAATATGGCCTAGTCTATGATGCCACAAGTACTTCTAGTTAATTTCATCTCTGGGTCTCTTTTGACCTATGGCACTCACTATTTGCTCGTTTAAATTCACATTCGCATCAACATACAAGTGATATAGACTGTCAATTAAAAGATCTCGTACAATCAATTTATTCATAAATAAATAAATAAAATTTTATTGAAATTAACTTCAAAACCTTTCTATGCTAGCACAGACATGAAAATCAAATTCTGACTAATTACAAGAATAAAATAACAGTCCTTTAAATCTAATCTAAAACCAGATGATAATCGAAGAGGATAAGTATTAATGGCTTCTGCAGCAACTTTTACTCCATTACCTACTCGAAGGATCATGTCATCTTCACCTCCTACTTTCTATTAGACCCTGCATTGAGGTACATATATGAGCACTCAAACCAGAGTCTAATACCCAACTAGAAGTAGAAGAAATCATAAGGTTAGATTCAATTACGAGCATACCTTCTGAAGGTTTATCATCTTTTTTGATCTTTAGGCTCTCTCGGTAGAGTGGATAGTTCCTCCTCTAATATCCTTCAGCATCATAGTGAAATACTTTCTTTACTTTGATCTTCTTAAGAACGTCCTTTTTTGGCTTGCTCTCTTTTTTTACTTTTTAGAGGATTTAATCTTCTTCTTCCCAGTAGACTTTCTCTTGGAAGAAGTCCACTCCACAGCGAGAACAGTACCCCTTGAACTCTTCAAAGTTCTTTACATAGTGACCAACATGTTGATCAGTTCGAATATAGTACAATCGAGTTTGTTCATATGAAAATTTATAATAAATTGATTATATGAACTCGTAAGAGATTGAAAGATTAAATCTATTTGCAATTTCTTTTGCATATCAAGTCCGAGCTTCCCAAGCTCCTCAATGTCCTTGATTATTGTCATATAGTGCTCATAGACTGACTGTCCTTCATGCATCTTCAAATTGAAGAGTCTCTTGGATACTTCGAAGTGCGCAGTATGGCTTTACTCATCATACAACTCTTGTAGGTGAGTTATCATAGCCCTGGCAGTGGGCATATGCTCATGCTGGCTTTGTAACTCGTTTGACATAGATGCCAGCACATAACACTTGACCCGACTGTCTTCATCTATCCATTTTTCAAAAGTAGCTTTTCGCTCAGCAGTAGGATGATTTGGTAATACTATGGATTTCTAATCGAGTATATAATCTAATTTTCTGAGGTAAGAACAATCCTGAGATTTCTGAGTCAGTCTTTATAATTAGTTTCGATCAAATGATTGATTTCAAAGATACGGGTTAGATGGTTTGAGGCTGACATTGTTTAACTGCGAGAGTAGAGATTCAAGTTAGACTTTTATACTTTAATATTATATTTGCTTCTAGAGACTTTAAGATGCAAACAAGGACTTTCACTAATTTTTTGGATCCCTCCACTCTCTAGATGGGAAACGAAAATCCTAACATGATAGAAGGATTCCTAGTGGGTGCTACGGTCCCACCGATGCCATGCACCTCATCTAACAGTTATTGGTAACATGCACACCGATACATGGATAACTCTTTACCTAGATACTTCTCTAAATATGTTGTAGCGACTTGGTCTCTAAGTCATGTGGACTCACCTAACAATTATTGACCACACTCCTTAGTTAAGCCCGACCCACCATTCACAAGCAGGTGCAAGGCCGTCATTGGGTCCCTCACCTAATAGTTATTGGGCCCAACCCTATCCTTACCCTGGAGCAACTTTTTGCTAATAGAGTGGTTGCTTGTTCTCGGTGCAATTGAACTACTGTAACCAGCCGAGAATAATCAATATCAGTAGCAATCCCGCACATCTACAATGGTGGAAGATCGATGGACTTAATATTTGTAGGAAGGTTTAGGTTTAGGTCTCATCTAATCAGTCATCATATGATCGATCTTATTAACATGGGCTAAACCAAAAATGTCAGACAATCTAATTGAAAACTCATCTTTCAAATTGGCCAGATAAGTCGAGATCGGTGGGGTCCCTCCGTTGCTTTTCTTAGACATTAATAAATTAGTCAGATCAGCTAACGAAATCAATTAAATAACCATACCTCAATTACTTGTCTTAGATACCAATAGGTCAATTAGTCCAAAAAGGTTAACTCAAGCGAATCAGGCTCAAACTATCGAGCCAAATTAGGTCCTTAGGTTAATCGATTCTACATATGAAATTTAATCGATTTGATCAATAATAATTACATGATCATTTAATTTATTGATCTAATTCTAATCAATACTTGACTCGATTTGATCAATTACTTAATCGAATTAGACCCATAATATTCAAATCAAAACTCAAGATGCCATCTAAATATATGACCTAACTTTTGATTTTTTTATAACCAAAATTCTCATGCACAAATATAAATTTTAGATTCTAAAATTAAACTTCAGATCTAAATTCTTTGCATAAAAGATAAATTTAAATTATAAATTAATTTTTAGATTTAACATACAAACATATATCTCATATATGTATGTAAAATCTAGATCTAAGCAAAATTTAGATCAACACATGATATCATATATCTCATATACAAATCATGAATCAGATTGAAAAGAATTTTATAACTTAAATATGCAATCATATATCTCATATATGAATCATCAATTAGATCAAATAAATTTTAAGTTTATGCATGCATCTACATATCACATTAACATGAACTAGAAACCGTTCTAGATCAAAATTCAGATCTATGCATGCTTTGACATATCAACTACATATTCTATAATTAAATCTAAAATCAAATTTCAGATTCAAAATATTCATCTATACATTCATATATTAAAAAAAATCAAATTTTAAAACTCTTTTCAAAACATATATATCAATTTCATGTATATGAAATCCGTGGCTTTGATACCACTGTTGAAATTTTCATGTCGGGGCATGCATGTATGTTTTAAAAATTTATTTCTAAATATCATAATAAAATAGAAGATTAAATTTTTTTTAATCTATATCATATATGTATAAAATATAAACCACAAGGATCTACTTCATATACTGAAATTGAACATATGCTGAAATTTAATATGTGATTGAATCATATACCTGTTTCATAATTTTTTTCTTCAAATTTGGATCTAAAAGAGAAGAGACTTTTTCTTAGCCATGTAAATACCTGACCTCTATGGGTATCCACTCAGGATCAGCCTGGAATAGCCCTCTTAAAATTGATTTTCTTCTTCAAGAAAATTAGCCTGCGAATCTAAATGAAGCTTGGATCGCGATCAACTCTTTGATCCTTTTCTTGATTTTTTTCTTCTCTTCTTCTTTTGATTTTTCTTCCTTAGATTATGCTACGACTATGGAGTAGAAACCAGCACAAGAGGTGATGCCCAATAGCCTTAGACGTGGAAGGAGGGATGCCCAAAGGGAGGGGCGTGTGGATGTCCAAGGGAGAAGAGAAGGGGAGAGGAAGAGAGGGCGTGGGGTACTCTAAAGGGGTATGGGGGCTGCTTGTTTTATTGTCTAGGGACCTTAGGAGAGGTTCCTTTAAATAGACATAAGATTTAAATCCTATTCAAAATCAAACAAGCTCTTAATACAAGTCCTACTTACATTAGGTTCCTAATAACTTAAGTTATTCAACCTTTTTTACGAAATCTATTAGGTGCCAACTCTTGGAGCCCTTGCACCCATAAAATCACACTCCTTTTTGCACCCAAGGGACACCCCATCATGGATCCACACGCCCTCTTAAGGTGGGACACGCCCAACTTGATCAAATCAAGTGGCGCCCCATCAAATCTATCAAGAAAATAAATTAAGGACTTGCACTCTAAATTTATTTGATCTAAAACCTTAGACACCAAACAATTGAAGCCCAATGAATCTAATTTATTTAGGTTATTAGCAGGTAATTAAGTTTGAATTAATCTTATCAAATAAAAAATTTAAATATAAAGAGAAAATTGGGTCCAACCATGTGCTAGTAAGATTATCTTGAACCCAATAGAATTTTTCTAAATCCAATTGATACTTTATAAGCTCAATTGCTTATTTCAGATCTAATCTCTTTATTGTGTGATCTCATAGGTTTAATTCTATTTAGTAGTGAGATATACAATGATCTCTATCAAATTATCATGGAAACTCTTTTCAATGGATCGAAATAATTTCACTGTAACTCATCAAGGATTCTTGATCCAGAACAATCCTAGTAAGCTCTTATAATCTATCAATGACACCTAGCAGTACGTAGTGGCAACCCACTAGAATCAAAAGAATCTCAAGGTATAGTTAACATGTGATTCAGTCCCTCTATCGTGAGTTCCGACTAGATGGCAGATCATGGATAAATCGTCAAACCTCAACATCAGTTATATGATAGATTCGATTAGCTCAAGTTCATCTGTGATTCTTATGAAAATTTTTTCCAGCAATCACACTGCTGTGACTACAAACTCTCGGACTTAGCCTCTCAAATCTTATAGGACTACTCCTTTCTATTAAGATCGATAGATCTCATCTTGATGTGCACCCTACTCCTACAATGGACCAACTGTCACCAACATCCACTACAAAGACTCATTGAGATCATGTTTACATATCAATCAAACTCCAGTAGTCTCACTGTAAGTAGTCGTACCATCTCAGATCAAAGAACCATTCACACAACTACAGCATCGAGATAATCATTGAAAAATCGAATAGAAATCTAAGTGATCCCTCGTATGGTCACGCTCAGTACTAGTTGTTCTCTAACAACTACCCACACTCGTCATCCAGTATCTCTACACTGTAGATTAGAGACTCATCTATCCCGAAGAAAGTGATTTGTACATCGATCTATCTGGATCAATCACAGTCCTTATGATACTATGATCGAGATTATTTAAGAATTAAATACATGTCTCTAATTCTCAATACCTTGAGAATATATATCGAAAGTTAATTTCATGGATGATTCAAGGACACATCACACTTGAATGAAAATAACTTACCTTATTGATCAAATCAATGTATAAAGTATAAAATTGTGTCCTAGCTTTATTATAATATGTCAGTCATATTGGCTTTTAGGACATACATCTAACATAAACCAGCAATTAAACATTATGCAAAAATCAGATCATAATATATTATGAACTAGATCTAATCTATATCACAACAATAGCATAAAGTTTGCTTGAATCGATTAAGAATGGTTCTGATACTACTGTTGGGATTTGGATGCACAGTGGAAGGTGGGATTTTAAAAATTTAATATGGATTCAACAATTGAAAATATAAGATCTAAATCTATTGATCCAAAAATGATTTTGATGATTACATAATATTGAAGTATAAAATGGGAGCAATATATTCAAGCTTAGTTAAGAATATTTTAGTAGGAAGCTAATCTTTGTGATAAGCTTTGAAGTCTCTTGGATATACTTGGAAAGCTTTTGAACCAAAAAAATCAAGTTGGGATGAAAATTAACTGAAAAGATTGATTGGAGGAGTTTGAGTCGACTCTAGTAATTTTCGAGTTGACTCTGTCACGTTCTAAACTTGACACATAGCACTGGTATATAGGACTTGAGTCGACTTCATTTCAATCCAAGTCGACTCCACTGGTTTTGATAGCAATAATAGTTTTCACAGAATTTATTGCAGAAACATCCATAAGTAGTTTCAAACATTCAAATTCCATCTCCAACATCTCAAAATGGCTAATTTTCAAATTCAAATTACTTTAAATGGTTTGGGGACAATTTCAAATAAAAGAAGAACCTAATAGACTACCAAGTATAACATATTTAAGAAAACAAGTCTATTTCAGTCAAAAGTACTTTCAAGAGAGTTTTCCACCTCCACACCAGAAAAATCTTAATTTTTGAGAGACTAATCATCAAGAGAAGAGTTTCCAATCTCGTGCCAAACATCCAAGCAATCTTCAATCAACATTCAAAATATTTTATTTTCTCTTCAAGGGATTATTTGTGTTGTAAAAATTTTGTATTGCTGAAATCTACTGTAATAAGTTTCAAGGCTTTGAAACTTTGGGAAAATGCTTAATCCAAGCTTGAAAATTGAATTGTGAGCCTAAGGAGAGGCTTGTAAAATTATGATTGGTGATTTCGAAAAATTAACTGGATTAGATTGTGAGTCCGGCTAAAACAATTGCACTGTAATCATGGATTATAATAAAAATTCTCAAGTAGAACTTAGAGAGTGAATGTAGGTGCTTGAAGTTCATCAAACCACTATAAATCTTTTATGTTTGGATGGTGTGCTTGTGGTTACTTACTTTACGTACTTGTTTAGCTTGTTATTTATTTATTTCTACTACTGTTCACTATATTTACTATCTTTTGACGGATAAGTTGATTTCATAAGATGTTCTTAAGTCAGATCATTCAATGAACTCATTCTCTAATAAGCACATACATCTTTATATTAGTGTCTCATATAAGTGGCCTATGAGATCAGCCATCCTCTCCACCGAGCATACATAAAAAGTGCTAGTCTATCCGAAACATTGATCTCCTACTCAATGCTCCTATAATTAAAAATATTTAAATCAAATTTTTAAACTTTAGGTCTCATACGTATGATCTCATCATAGCCCTAAAATCATTGCATTGATTTATAGAGTTCATCATAAGATGCAGTATATGATGAAAATAAATGTCTTATATTTATAAAGTGTCAATTACATGAGTCTGCAAGATTGCGAGTAAAATCCATCAAAATATAAATTTTGATTGGCTTGTAGGGTATATTCCTTTCACAGTGAAATAAGTATTCCAACTTCGAGAAGCTTGCTTTAATCCATATACAGATTTTTGCATCTTGTAGACTTTGTGATTTTCATCACTGGAAGTAAACCTTTAGGTTGCTCCATATAGATATTTTCCTCAAGAAATCTATTTAAGTATACAGTTTTTACATCCATCTGTCAGATTTCATAATCGTAAAAAGCTACAATGGCAAGTAGTATATGGATAGATTTAAGCATGGCCATAGGTGAAAAGATATCCTGATAGTCAATGCCTTCGTGCTAACTATAATTTTTCACCACTAGCCTAGCTTTATAGGTCTTTACCTTACCATCTGCATCTATTTGCCTTCTGTAGATCGATTTATACCCAATGGGTATTGTTGCTGCTTGTTTTGTTGAGGTCAGAAGATGGATGATTGGGCCTTGTGTGGTGGTGCTAGAGTGACCTGCAAATAAGTTCGAGCTAGAGATTTTCGCTCTGGTGAGGACTCTCTGATGCTCAAGTTAGAAATTAGAGAACAATAGGACCAGCAACTAGTTCTCTGAGAGGGATCACTTACCTGGATCCTCGAGACTTTAATTATTTGTAGAGGATGTGGTTGAGTAATCATGAGAATGTACGGTTCTGAGGTTGTTGGATTGTTGGATGTGCCATTAGTAGGTGAGATATTCTAGTCCTTATCTGCTCCCACGAGATATGAGGAGTTGGTTGTGACTGAACTTATCCACTTAAGGGGAATAGCTACTGCACATGTCAAAGAACCGGCTGGTCGAGGCAACAGAGGAAACTCACATGCCAGATGGGCCGTACAATTGACTGGTACAAATGGGTCTGCTCGACTTACCTCAGCTCGATATTCGGGTCGGCAACAATGGTGATAGCTTAGTGATTGGAGGCACCAATGATGGCACAATAAATCTAAGGTATTTACGTACCATCATAATACTACTCTCCTATTTCTAAGTCTGAGAACCAGATGAAAGGAGTACTCTGAAAGTCATACCTCGGATCTAGGGATGTGCGCTCTCACACCTTCATATGCATCTTATCATTTAAGGTTGATGACGTCTGCTTGGCACGATTATCATGAATGATCATGATTGATGGGACCACACTGCTAGTGGTTTTCTCAAGGATTTAATTTCTCTAATGATAGCTTTTTGTCTTCACTTTTGTCCTCTTTTAAATTTGATTTTCGGGTGGACAGAGAAGATGATCGCAAAGCCTTTCCACTCTAGACTTTCACTGCGACTCTTGGAGGCAAGATGAATCTAGAGCTCGTGAAGAAACTCAAACTGGCATCGACCTGGAAGAAGCAAGTCAAAGTTCCATTTGCTGGTCCTCCAACTCCAGTGAGTGGCAATATCAGGGCTCCGATCATTGAATCGACTATTGTGACTGTGAGAGATGAAAATCCTCCTTTAATTGTCAAATCCATAGCTCCACCATTGGAAGCCACAATGGGCGCTCTAATAGAGGAGGTCTCGATGAAGGAGACTCTGGTGGAAGGCACATAGGCAATGGAGATGGTCGATCATCCAAAAGAGGTTCCGACGATGGTGACAAAAGCTGGGGATCTTTTGGAGCAGGTGATGCTTATCCTGTGTCTTCCCCAACTGTTCCCAAGCAGGTCCTTCACAACCGGTGCCTTCCACTCCGTTCTTGGTGGAGAATCTTGAATCCACAATGAAGTTTCTGAGAAACTTCCTCTCTCCTGTTAGAAAGCAGTTCCTGGGCGAGCAAGGTGCTCAACAGCAGATGATGGGTGCCCTTAGGTCTCTTTCTTAGGGGAAGAGTCTTAGTCTTTGGATCTTTCTTTATCTATCGTAATATGCAATATTTAATAGTCGTTCAAATTTTGTGCAGGTTGGGCATTATTTGGCCAGCTTTGTTGGCTCCACTTCTGAAGCTTCAGTATTGGAGCTTACGGTAGCAAGAGAAGAAATAAACTGGCTGAAGTATCAATTAGAGTAGGAAAAATCAGCTAATGCCAAGTTGATCAAAGAAATCAACTCCTCTGAAGAGGCCCTCCAAAAAGCTCAAGAGATGATTGACCGCCGAGATGACGAGTTAAGAAGGGCTGATAAGAGGATTGAGGCCTTGAGAGATGGAAATCTGGGGCTGATAGAGACTATCACCAAGCCCGCGATGATATTGAGCATCTAAGGATGATGTTTGAAGGAAGAGGGGTTGAGATTCTACCCCCTCCGAGGTTCACTCTTGAAGGAGCCCTAACAGGAGCTCAACTAAGAGGGCTAGAATCTCAGACAAATCAAGTTACAGGGAGAGGACACCCCCAAGGGATGAAGGCTCTTCTTCTAAGAGTGTTCAGGCGACCCAGAAACTGTCAGCACCTTAGTCCAAACTTCAGGAGTCTTTGTCAGAAGTGGAGTTCCTAAAGGAGAAGCTGAAGGAAGAAAGTGAAGGCCATGCTTTTCTCCATTGCCGACTCACAGATCAAGAGCTTCTGACTTCAAGTGCTCTTAGAAGAATAGATCAGCTGGCGAAAAGAGGCATTGAGATTATAAATCAGGCCTTTAAGACAGCATTCTCCATGGGCTTTGAGAGGTGCAAGGTGTTGGCTCAGATACATCTTCCTGCTGACAATGCCGAGCTTCTATAAATAAACTTCACAGATAAGAGTTTGAAGTCTTTGATAAAAGATAGCATAGGGAGATTTGCAAAAATATCTCAGTGTCTTAGTCTTGCTGAGACGAGCAAAAATAATGCGGCCACTCAGATGGAAGAGGCTGTTGGCGCTGAGGAAGGTTGCTCCGAGGCAAACCACCCTAATAGTGCTTCGAGGCAATAATGTATTTATTTTCTTTTGTGATCCAAATAATGTAATCAATTTTCATGTAAATGAATAAAATTTAGTTTTGTCATTAATGCTGACTGTGTCTGGATGGATGAATGCGAGTCACATTCTGAGCCATATTGGCTGATCTTTAATCTATATTAGCTAAGAACTTAGCTGCAATTGAAATTATAAAGCATGATTCGAGCTATAACTTAAGCAAAGCATGACCTGAGCCATAATCTGAGCTATAATTTACGCTATAATCCGAGCTGTTGGGTATAAAATACCCCCAGCTGAAGTTCATAAGAGGCCAACTCTCCCGGGATCCTTCCGACTCTGCGCGGCATATTTTCCGGGCTCCTCCGACAGTCGGATTTCCACAATATCGACTGAACTCCTTCGACGGACGAGCTCCTGCCAAATCTTCCGGACTTCTCCAACGGTGAACTCCTTCAGTCATCCACCGGACTGCTTCAAATGCTCTCCTGGCTCCATGATCAACCGAACTTTCGCAGCAAGTGACTGATCTCTGAATTTCCTCAGACTTCTTCGACAGCAGATTTCTACAACGACCGAACTTCTCCAATGGCAAATTCCTGCAACAACCGGACTCCATTTACGTTCCTACAGTGGCCGACCGCCCTCTGGATCTCGCCCGAACTCCTGAGAGAGCCGAGTTTCTGTCCCAAACTTTTATTGTAGGTGGGCTTCTACTATAAGCGGCCTACTCCGAACTCCTACCAACAAGATCTTTGCTCCGAACTTCTCTCACAAGCGG